>JAODUH010017116.1:10475-52920 GCA_027564835.1 Typhlichthys subterraneus | reverse complement strand
CGCACCCGGTTAGCAGAGAGAGAAATCTAATATATCTACTCGCTTTTTTAACCCACAATGACCGAAGGAGGGCAAAAAGTTGGTTTGCAACCAAATCAACGTTTTGCAATTGCAATACATTTACTGTAATGTGCGCATTGCGCATTTCTTTGCTTAGGGGATCAAGATAATTAAGGTTCCAATTTTTGATTCTACATGAGAGAACAGTTAAATGTATGTCTTGGTCCCCGAGCTCCAGGTTTTTTTTAACCACTCATAGGCATTGAGCGAGGCGGACACTCGCAGAGAATCGCGGATAATCGCACACCAAAACGCTGGTTCCCCGGTTGCTTTGGTACACTGCTGCCTGGCCCACACACATCTCCCAGGGCCCAGGCTGGTTCCTCCACGTCCCCCGGGCCTGCCAGCGTGTCACTATACTAGCCAGCCCCCACCAACACAGCTCCAAAGCCAGGCAATAGCACTGGAGGGCACCGCTGATCTCCAGAGAGGCGACTATTTTTCCAAATCCCACAGCTGACCTCCAGGCACTTATTGGCGGGCCCCACGCCTAAAGTTCTATATGGATTGTGACAGGACACATTAAACATTCATTTTTAAATCATGTTTAAACCAAGTGTACATTTATATTTCTTATATAATGTTGTACATTTATATTTCTTATATAATGTTGCAGCTTTGCTCTCAACTGAAGGCTGGTTTTCAAATGATTTTCATCATTTCTGTGCTTTTAATCTGCGGCTACATCCCTCGCCCTGCTAAATGGCCCTTATCTTGCTACCAAAAAAATCTGCTAAATGCTCGATTGATGCTAATGAAGGAGGAGTAAAGGAAGGCGAAGCGTTGCTATTAGCACTATCGTTCACGCTGGTAAAGCAGTGACGCATTAAGAGAGGACCTGACAAAGAGGGAGAGACCGCGACAGATAAGAAGGACGGGTTGTAAGAAGAAAGAGAGAGAACGAGAGAGAGATATGGAAGCGGAGAAGCAGAAGAGAACAATGGTGAGAACAGATATAGATAATAATGGAAGGCATAGCTCCTGCAGATGAATGAGAAAGAAGATGAATATATATCTGCAGATGCTAAATCGTAGTGTGGTTAACAATATATATTAACTATATAACTATATAATAGGTGCGTGTGTGTGTGTGTGTGAGGGGCATACTGACACCACTGCATCAAATCCTATATTTCTTCAATCACATATATCTCACCATTGAGAAATAATGCTATTCATACCCAATTCCAAATCCCATTATGGATTACTGATGTCAAATGAATCCCAGCTCGCTGAATGGAGCCAACTTTTTCCAAAGACTAAATTAAAATAAAAAACTAAACAAAACCATCACCTCAAAATGCCTCAAAATGTCATTCCCTTGGTTACAACAGTGCCACAGCTGTGCCAAATGTGCATTCTCAGCATGAATGAATGCATTGTAAAATGGTGTGCAAAATATATTGACTGTATCCTCTGACAAAACAAGCACACTAATATAAGCCTTCAGGCCCAGCCATGGGTCGCTATGGGCATTCTCTGAATCACCTTATGAGAGCACATCGTTTTGAGCACATGACCTCCAGCAAAACATTCTTATTCAGGCCGTGTGAAAAGAAAAAAGGAAAGAATCAGCTGAGAGGTAGAGTAAGAGCGTTTAAAGACACGGTGACAATACCATTGAATGCAGCTACACAGGACAGGTTCAACAACGCTTACTGTAATAACACCCATCATAACTCTTTGCCCCCTGTTATGAGGGAAGCCCTGTGTGTGTCTGTGCCTGTCTGTGTGTGTGTGTGCCTGTCTGTCTGTCTGTCTGTGTCTGTGTGTGTGTCTGTATGTGTTTGTCCGTGTCTGTCTGTGTGTCTGTGCCTGTCTGTGTGTCTGTCTGTGCCTGTCTGTGTGTGTGTGTCTGTCTGTGTGTGTCTGTGTCTGTGTGTGCGCCTGTCTGTGTATGTGCCTGTCTGTGTGTGTCTGTGTATGTGCCTGTGTGTCTGTGCCTGTCTGTGTGTGTGTGTGCCTGTCTGTGTGTGTCTGTGCGTATACAGATATGTGTTTGTGTGCTGTAGCGTGTGACTGGCATTTCATAGCATTTACCACATCTGTCTTCCACATGATGGGAGACAGCCGGGGGGGATAGATTTAGTTGTACGCTTGCTTGTGTGTGTGTGCGTGCGTGCGTGTGTGCGTGCGTGGTTAAACTGTAAAAGCTGTGTGCATAATTACATAATGTCTTGAATAGACTTGATAAGTAGTTAAAGCTATCTGGTACAGTACAATTCCGCAAAGTGGTGCGAGAACATGTTCTAGCAATTACAGCTGTTAGAGATTGTATATACACAACCTATATCTCACAGAGATGCAGGATATGCTGTCAAATACAATCTCCACTCAGTTTGAGCTTTATTGATTACAAATATTATCCACAACATTATTAAAAAAAATAAACCAAAATATAGCAAGAAAAAATATACATCAGACACACAAACCATCATATTCTGTAGGCTACTGTATGTAGTTTATTATTATTATTATTAATTATTATAGCATAACTAGCATGTATAGTAACGACATAATACTGTATTTTATTTTAATTGACTCCCAGGATTTCCATCCCCAAAGAAGCTCCTTGGTGTCCAGACTTGCCGAAATCGGCACTGCAGCTATACAACACTGAGGCTCACACTCTCTATCCCCTCGCCAGTTATGTTTTGAACATAAACAGTGAGCATGTGGACGAAATGTTATGTGAGAGCATTGTTTAACACAATTTACCGATCCCAAGCACCGCCCCTTTTCGCCTATCCTCCAATAACAGAAACTCTGTCAAATGTCTGTTTTCCTTTTATAGCCTACTATTCTGTTTTGTCCAACCTAGTTACAGTAACTAGGTTGGACAGGTGAAAGGGGCGGGGCTTATAATCTGTAAATTGAGGAGTGTGCCTTTAACTCTCACCAATATAAAGTGAACTTTGCAAACAAACTAAGGCGTACAGTAGTTCCTACTGTAAGTAGCTGGTACATACTGTAGAACACACATCAGGGTGAGAGAATAGTTGAGCCTAAGGGAGTTCTCCCCGCTCAAGAGTAATAATAGTTTCTTCGATTAACCGCACATCGTCAATACCAAACTGAGAACTGATTTTACCGGCGGCGGCACCGCATTCCCGCAGGTACATCAGTTATTAATAATATGTAGTTTTACAAGCTGGTCATGTCTGTTGTCTCCTCCTCACTGTCAACTATGTGTGATTTGTTATTTCTGCCTGGTCCACTTAGAGAGTCTTTGCCCATATTGAACACATCTCTCTGATCACCTGACAGGTCATATAGTAAGCTCCCTGAATGCCTCCATGGGGGCAACATGTCAATATTCACAGACTCCATTCTTGGAGGTAATGACTGGGGTTTCTCGAGTATAGAGTTCCTTCTAAGAGGAAGTAGCTCTGTGCTGTGTGCTGAGTACTGGGGTAGCAGGGAACTGTCACACACACTAGGGCTGGACCTGCACCAGTCTGAAATGCTGTGGTCTGATCCCCCAACACTCTCCGTGTTATCTTCCAACCCGTGCTCCAGTCTGAACAAACGTGCCTGGCCTCTAGCCAAACCGAATAGCCTGGGAACCGTTACCGTGGAGGCCGAAGCTGCGACGGTTGCCGCAGCAATGTGATGGTGTTTATCAGCAATCAGTCCGCTGTCCGAGATGGTTGAGCCGGTGGTCACGGCAACCGAGTTTGAGAAAGAAGAAGAGCTGAAGAGAGAGGCTACTTTCTGGCAGTAACGTGTGCGTATGACTTTAGCGGAGCGGTACAGGTCTCCAATGAAACAGTAGCAGATGGGGTTGAGACTGGAGTTTGTGAGGCCCAGCCACTGAGCAAAAGGACGGGCCTGTAGGAGCCAAGATGGCGGTTTGTGCTCGCGGTCGATCCAAAGGTCGGCCAAATAGAGAGGCAGCCAGGAAACCGCAAACAGTAACACTAAACACACCACCATCTTGGCAATTTTCTGACGCATCTTGAGACGTGTGACGTGCAGCGCTTGGCTGCGAGGATCAAGGTCAGAGAAGGCTGATTTATTCCCACCCCAGAGCCGTCGGCCAGTCAGGAAGCCGATTGTGAGGTTAAAGGTCACAGGCAGGCAGTAGAGTGCTACAAACAGCAATACGTTGTACCTGTGGAACAGAGGGGTACAGTATGTAATAATGGAGGCGGGAGGATATAACTATTTTCTGTACCCCTGCAGAATAATATATTCACTCTAAAAATAGATTCCATTTGAAAATATTTTGGCAACAACAAAGCTGCAGCTCTATAATAACCTACAGCACTCTAAATAAGAATTATGTTTAAACATACAAAATCTGTGGCTTGGACAGAGTAATGCAAGTGAAAAACGTCTAATTAGATGTAACATTAACACAAAAAAGTTGAAACATAGTTGGGAATTAACAAATGACGGACAGCCAAACATATGAAATCCCATAATTTAGTAAACCCAGAAACTGGAGGGGCTGTGGGGGCCCTACTTCGCTAGAGTCATAAAGTGTCAAATATTATTTGAAGCACTATTCAGATTGTTTAAGATCAGTCTAAATAGATTTGACATGGCGTTAGCATACACACCCCTGTTTGAGGCGAGGTTGTGACCACTCCTCCAGACAGATCAAGATGGCGAACGTCCCAAAGCTGAACTCCCGCCGGCGGTTCATCACCGCAATTGGCACGCACATCACTGACGACACCAGCCACACCACGGCAACGGTCACCAAGATGCGGCGGCGGGTGAACATTGAGCGTGCACGGAGGGGTGATCGCACACTGAAATAGCGGTTGATGCTAATCACTGTTAGCGTTAGCACGCTAGCTGACACGGAGACGGCTTGCGTAAATGGCACAGCTCGGCACAGCAGGTCACCGTAGACCCACGCCATGTAGATCTGGCTCCCGAGGGTGATGGGCATGCACACACACACCACAGCGAGGTCACACACTGCAAGGTTAATCAGGAGGCTGCGCGTGGCGCTAATGCCAGCTAACCGCCGGCCGCGGCGGTTGGTCAGAACACGCAGTGACATCAGGTTTCCCACGAATCCCAGCAAGAATGACAGACAGTACATGACAGTGAGAGCTATAGTCCCGGGCTCATGAAGCGTCCAGAGCAACATGCTCCTCAAATCTGTCAAGTCATTGGTAGGCAAGGTGGACGGGAATGGCATCGAGGTGGGAGAGGAGGGTTTGTGGACAAATGAGGGATGAAAGGAGGTGGTGGATGGAAGGATGGAGGATGGAGGGAGGGAGAGAGAATTAGGTGGCAGAGAATGATGGATGGATGTGAGGAGAGAGCTAGCGGAGGAGGGCAGGGTGAGATAGGTGTGGATGGTAGTGGTTTGATTCGGTCTGCCTTGAGAAGACGTGGCTACAGAGGCGGGGTTCTGCAGCAGCAAGGAGAATGCTTCCTGTGATGAATCCATACTGCCCTTGGGCCTTGAGGACCACAGCAGAGGAAATGCAGAGAATGGAGATCTCTAGAATATCTGTAACTTGTTAGGCTAACCCTGTAGAATTTCACTTTCTTCAGCAATGTAGGCGAATCAGTTGAGGCAGTGAGTGAGTTGGCTTTAGTTTTTTACACGTTGAAATTCCTCATCGGGTGTTTTCAAAAATCAACATAAATCTTTTTATTTCCAATTCACGTGGTTCCTTCAAACAGAATATGTTTATTTTGAGTACCAATCATGTATCATCCTTTCTTGGGTCGGCTGAAGTCAGAGATTCAATGTGTAGTGTTAGGGTCCCTGCGAAGCCCTTATCTCTCTTCTCTCTAAGGGCGGTGTCTGCCTTATCACCCTGATTTGGAAACATAAACCAACCCTTTCTCTGCTCACACGTCCATCATCAAGGCACCCTCCGATCTGTGAGGAGACACCAAAGCTGAGAGGGTGTGTTGGTTATAGAACAGAGATGTTTTAACCAGCCAGCAGAAATAATTAACATATCGTGCAATCCACACTCTCACTGACTGAATGTGTTCAGTTCAAAGCATTCATGCACATGCCTAATGCCGTATAGCAACATTATGTGTGCTCTGCCACAGGTGACATATCAGAGATAATACGTTATGCGTCTCTTTGTTTTATGGCATTTTAATTTAGTAGGATGAAAAAACATGTTTTTCTCAATGTCTTAAATCATTATTAGGATATTTAGTGTTTGATTCGAACTAATTTATAGCATCATTTATATGTTATGAAGCTGAATATAAAATTAGGCCTATCATTCATTACTGAAACACATGTTAACCAAAGCAAACAAAAATACCATATGATTTTATGGCAGGAATATATTAAAACAATATCAAAACAATAGGCTACTGAGAAACGATGTGCTTTACCTGCAACCAATAGTGCATTCTACTATCCTAATCAAATACATTAAGAATAACAGAGAAATATGAACCAACCTTCCTGAAATAAATATAAATATAAGACCAATAAATAATGACCAATTTTCTACTGACCTCACCCTATACTTTTAATTAATTTACGGCGTGGATCTCCCTTCCCTTTATATAGAGCCAGTAACATAATATCATGCTCCAATACGCAGCTTGTCGTATGTAGTAGCCTAAATCAGACCTTGCGAAAGTTATTATGGGATGCTAAAAAACATATAATAGCTTTTTCCTAACGAAAGACAATACATTCTCCGAAGCTCAACTCACCCCAAGCTCATCAGGATCGCGTTCAACCGGTTGTGTCGCGCGTAAACATCCAGTCTACCAGAGCACGATGCGCACTGCAGGAGCAAGTCGAAAAAAATAATACATTCACAGCCAGAGCGCCGATCGTTTTCAAGCCACGCATTGTATTGGAGTCGATGTCGACTGCTCCCGTGAAAATTAAATTGCATTTCCAACAAACACGATATACTGCATAAAAGTTAATTTCATATATTATGAATTGACTGGCCTATACTGATAACCATGAGGCTAGAGAACACGTCCTGTTTGAATGTGAAACATGAATGAAACAAGGCAATTTTGTGAGACTATTTTCACCTAATTAATTCGCGAGGTGACTTTTAAAATGAAGTGTGATGGATGCCTGCTCTTGCGTGCACGCACACACACACACGCACACACACACACACACAAACTTCATACCTCCATGTTATATGTATAATGCTAGAACATTGAAGTCTGGAATAGTGATACACATACAGTAAGCATATACTACCTGCTGAAGTGCATCCCAGCATGGCACTCAACTTAACCCAAATCAGATGTTCTTATAGCCATAACCTGCACATTGGTGAAGCTACATAATAAATGAGCATTTAACTTTATGAGTCTGATGACACCTAAAGGCCCCGTGACCCGACTCTAGATAAGCAGATGAAGATGGATGGATGGATGGACACCTAAAGGCATATCTCTCTAATCTATCAGAAGATAGAATTTGAAGGATTCTCTCGGTTCTCTCTCCTACAACATCTCTTTCATCGCTCATAAACCAGAGAGATACAGAACACTTTACATTTCAGAATTTACTGTCAGCTGTCAACTGGCAGCATCCTGAATATGGTGATGCTGCCATGGGCATGGATGGGCATGCTATTGTCATTGTTTGTTAGTTTTTGTATTTCTGGGTTGAACCAATAGTTGTTGTTTTTTTGCAGTGACTTTAATTTAGTCTGTGTGTTCCTAGAAGGATCTAAAAGTTAGCCAGAAACAATATAGCTATTAGAATGAATGGCTGTAAGCTTCCCCCCACACAGTTCCATATAGAGCAAGCTGGCAGCTAATGGGTTTTTAGATTGTTTATATGTGGTTGTGTGACTGTATAACAGGACCGTTATTCAGGACAATAAAATATCAATTGATATAGAATTTGTGTGAAATTAATATGCCAATTAGGATCCCTTTTTTCACTTAGTCTGTAGGTCATGCAGCCAATTTCTACTGGCATCGTTTAAATTTGCAATAGCCTGTTTACAATAACTATATTTGCTAGAAATATATTATATTGACATACAGAGACATGCGGTCTAAGCGTGAGGGACAGAGAGGATGAGACAGATAAGATAGATCTCTGTCAGAAAATCTATTCATAAATATTTTAATTTCCTTTCCTTTGCGTCATTCACCTAATAGACATAATGAAGTTGCTTTGCTGATGTGTGTGTGTGTGTGTGTGTGTGTGTATGTGTGTGTGTGTGTGGCATGTTGCACAAGGTTGGGGGGGGGGGACCCTCAGTTACCGGTGCACAAGGGTAGTTTCCTGCTTAGTATGGTGGTCAGTACCGGTACTGCAGTCAAATTCAGTTGTTCACCAAGAAGGTAAGACAAGTAGAGACCGGAGATCAATGCCAATTATTATATGTCTCTGAGCAAACAAAGGCAACTCACTTGTCCTATAGTAGTGAAGTAAAAAGAAAGGAAACAACGGATAGAACAGTTTCGCCCCCACAGGTACATGTTAATTGTGTTGTGCGCAATGGGAGCACAGCTTTTAGCTGCCTGTCTGTCTGCAGACACAGCTGGGTGTGGCAGAGTAAAGTGTTACGTAAAAATACACACATATTGCCTTTCAACAATGAGTCATCTCATTAGTCACACTGAGCCCTGCACGTAAATTAATGTTTATAATATTCAAATACTTACTCTGATTATTAATAACAAATAAATCATATCACGGCTCCTCTCACCGAACACAGAGAATTCAAGAGGAGCCCTGGCTGTATGGATGGGTGAGCAGTTGTATGGTGGACATGTGTACATGCCTTATTCAGCTATTCTAATACATGGGGCACTGTAAGGCATTTGAGTGCAAGAAATGGACATTACAATATAGACAACAAGTAACTCATTATTGTGAATTAGTCAGGAGAATTCAGAAACATAATACTGTATATTTTTTAAAATGTGGTGTTGCCAAGACTGGGATGGTGTTTGTGTTATAATGTACTGCCGGGCTGTGTAGAAACACCAGAATATTTTGTCAGAGTGCACACAGGATGGACAGCTAGTGGACTGTGAGTTGACATTGGTTGAATAGGTCTCCATTTCGCATGTTTCAATCCTGTCTATTTACAAGTGGTATACTGAGTCAAAACTCTATGCTCCCTCAACCGTTATTTGTTTTCACAGTTAACAATTATGTATAAACCCCACTGCAATATTTAAATATGCTGCCATCATACCACTGATTTGTATGAAGAGTCCGATGGGAGAATACGTGTGTTGTGGTTTCCTTTGGAGGAAAGTGAGCATAGCAATTCCAAAAGCATGTCTCCAGTTGTGTTATTTTGTGTAAACTGAATAGTGATTTATGTTGGTAAGCTATACTGTCCCATTGAAGTAATGATCATAATACATAGACCAATGGGGATTTGTTTGTTCACATGCCTCATTGAAGCACTTAATTAGTCGTTTTCATTCACTATGACAGCATTAACATTCTGTGAAGAATAATCTTTACAGAAATGCAGTCAATTCATTTCTGTGAACATTAAGCGGGCTGGCTCGTTCCATTCATTTCATAGAAGCTACATGAGAGAGCGAGAGAGAAGTGATATGTAATATGAATGAGTCTAAGACAATATGTTCCTCGACCCTTTCTCTCTCTCTCTCTCTCTCTCTCTCTCTCTCTCTCTCTCTCACTTTCTGATAATATTGTGTGTCCTGTGGGGACCGGAGGTGATTATCATAAATCAGCACTGCTTCTGTCTGTCGCGATGCTTGCCTCCCCACTGAAGGCTTGTATGAATCATGTAAACCCACAAGCACACGCACAGCGGCATCTAATTTCTGCCATTAATTGAATTCCTGAAAGCGTTTAACGAACCATTCCAGCCACCAGGATGTGTGTATGAGGCCAATCAATTTCCTGAGGCACCCTCCCCAACTTAAGCCCCTTCTGAGTTCTGCTTACATAGCCTAGTTTATTTTCGAAGTCCTTCTACGTCATTACTAGCTATCACCATCCATTACGTTAGTCTCTGCAGTCCCGTCCATTTCCGTCCCTTTACGACTTTGCACGTTTGCTCTTATAACAACGTAAAAATAACCAATCATTTTTTGATTACGTAAATTACAGTCCACTATACTCTAATTATGCTTCTCATTTCCCCACTGCAGTTTCCTACCAAATCCAATTAAATTTATTGGCTTGCAACCCATAAAGAATCAACTGACTTCAATTTCAAACTGTATAAGTGTGCTAATTGTGTGTAAGTGTGCTTTTCAACGTGTGCTTTATAGCTAAATACGCTTAATTCAACTATCATTTTGATTTATCCCTGCACGGCAATTGTTTGGCAGCAAGGCTGTGACACAAGAGTGATTCAATACCTCAAATAATACATAAATAAATAAATTTCTGTTATGGTTAAAACCAACAGTGTTAATTATCAGCACAATGACCAGGAGTGAAAGTGGAATTATATATGGGTGGCTTGCTCGTCCACACATCATCTTGCATATGCAGGTGTGTGTGTGTATGTTGCAGTGTAGTTTTCTCTTCTGAACACTGTTCAGTGATTCTCAAACTGGGGGTCGGGACCCCCCAGGGGGTCGCAAGACACAGAGGAGGGGGTCACAAGATGATTTTCAGAAATTAAGTAACATTTTAAAATGATTGACATGGCATAGTTTAGACATAATTGTTAGTAGTAGTACAGTTTATGCATTACTTTGATGTATTCTGCTATAGCCTATATTAAAATACAATCAAATAATAGCATGGCTATTGGGATAGCAGGCGTCACGAGTCTCTGGCTCTGGTTATTTTTGGGAGTCGCGATCTGAAAAGTTTGAGAACCCCTATTCTAGTGTATGTGTGTGAATTGAATGGGGAAGGTTGTGCAGGGGTTAACAAATTTGCTGCGGGCAATTCCGCAGTGGCCCCTGTTTCCAGAACATCATGAATGTTGGATTTCCGCTCCTTCGCTTCTCCCCCTCCCATATGTGTGTGTGTGTGTGTGACAGTGATTGTAGGGAGTTATTGAAGGTCTCCATTCTTTGAATCAACCTATCCTTGGATTATTTGACCTCCGGTTGTGGGAATATTACTGTTTAAATGCTTTTCCCTCCGGAGAAGATAGAAGAATATTTAATTAAGGAGCTCTGTGCGCACTTAGCACTATCTGAACGACACATATGAGATTCCTCCGGCCGTTCCTTTCCTTACCTCGGGCAACCGGTGTCTTTCTGTTTCCCTCTCGTTTCCGTCTGCTGGCCAGTGGAGTGACGGAGTCACCTTCCCACGTTGCTGCAGATGGCCACAGTTGTTGGTTAAGCCCATGGTTTACCGCACACTAGTGCAGTGAGGTCTGCGACTCTCGATGCTGTCAGTTTACGCACTTGTTTATTAAGGACACGGAGATGAAGAAAGTATGAAAGTATGAAGTTGTTGGATGTTTTCGCTGCTGCAACAATGCGTCTTGATCTCTTTTTTTCATGAAACTTGTTATTAAATTGTGGAACTTTATTCAATTCGTTGGTATAATTTTTCTGTTTTCATTTTCATTCACTCTTTGTTGAACTCAGATGTGGACACAATTGTTCACATCTTTGATAACTTCTCTCTGGCCGTAAGACCTTCAAATGACTGTAACCTGGTGTGACACCATGTTCCCAACACAGCCCTGTAAAAATATGCCCGTATGTTCATTGTTGGCTTAATTAGGCAAAGGGGTGAGTCATTTTTTGAATTTTTGCAGTATTTTAAGAGCTATGAACATCTAATTATTTAAATGTTCCCTTTTCTTAAATGAACCTTTTACCTCTTGGTTATTTCCCTATGTTCTCTGTTAAAATCCAATATTCACAATGGAAAATGTAAGTTCTCATCTAATTTGAATTAATTAGCATTTATAGTAATAAAATAGAGATAGGCCAATCATTATAATGAAGTGTCTACTGGAGCAAAAAACACTTTCTTTACTGATTGTATGAAATCACAGAAAGACAAATGATCTGAGGTCAGGCTTCACTTGCACTTTCACTTCACTTCCCTTTAGCCGATTGATTGTCAGACAGATAAATATGTCTGTCGTGCATAGTGGTGGATGGACGAGGCTGCATACACTATATTGTTTCAGCCTACAGTGTTCTGTGACAATATGTCACAAGTGCTATGAATGCTCAGTTGGAGGCCAGAAGCTCAAAGTATTTATTTGAGGGCTTGTTACGAGGCAGGATGGTCTAGTGGTCTGGGTGTTGGACTTCCAGCTGGGTTCCAATCCCGGTGCTGACCTACCTGTAAGCATCGTTGATGCCTTACCCATAACTGTTCCCGGTGGTTGGTCACACCTTGCATGGCAGCAATCACCATCGGTGTATGAATGTGTGTGTGACTGGGTGAATGTCAGGCAAAATACTGTAAAGCGCTTTGGATAAAAGCGCTATATAAATGCAGTCCATTTATTTGAATAAGTATTTGTCTGTGTGATGGATGTGCAATTCTGTGAGCATGTTAACATTTTTCAAATCATATTTAGTGTTGCAATCATACAGATAATCCGTAGTGTTTAAGCATCTGATAGTTTTCATCCAGAAGAGGGTATTATAATATAATTATAATACCCATTATAATATAATCTTATCATTATAATATAATCTGGAAAACTATCAGATGTTTTAAACTACCTATAATACATTTTCTTGATTTTTCTTTTCTGGTATAACCTGTATTTAAATAAGCAACCAGCACATGCTTGAACCTTTGAGTTATAGCGACATCTTGTGGTGAGAAACGACTGCATTTTTATTCAACAAAGACCACATTTGATCATATATAAAATGCAGTATTTTAATCTAAACAGAAGGTGGAAACAAATAATCACAATCAGCCTTTTGTGATCGGTCACAGAGGCCTACAATAGCCTACGGTAGTGTTTTGAAATCATTTCAGGTTTGTTCTTTGTGGCTTTATATCATATTATTCCTTGCTTTCTGACAACTAGACTGGAAGTTAACAATTCATGCTACGCATTTATTTCGTACTAGTACTAAGCTATAATTTACTACGCTATAATGTAGCCCACAGTATTACTATGTGGTGTGCTGTATGGTGTCTTATCAGTAACAGTGGAAAGTTTTGCACTGTCAGGGTAGCTGTGTGTGCCTGCGTGCGTGTGTGCGTGTGTGTGTGCGTGTGTGTTTCATTACAGTGTGCTAAAGAGACAGATCACTACATAATTGGCTCCCAGAGCTGCGGCCTGCAAACAGAACATAACTCGCGCGGGCGCACACGCACACACACACACACACACACCTCTGCTCTCTACTAATACAGATTGAAAGGTGTCAACTCATTTTATTGTGATGCAGCCAAGTGTTGCTTTATTTATACTCTTGGCTATTATCACGTAGGGTGTACCTATCACGTACTGTACACCCTGCATGACCCCTTTCCCCCCTTCTCTCCCCCCCCCCTCTGGGAATAACCATCGTCTATGGCTGTGGACCTTTACCATGCAGTGTGAAAGACGGGTTTTAAGAATTATTAAAACCTCAATGTCTCCACCGTGATTCATTAAATTTTAATATATTATAATATAATCCATTTACTGATTAATACATTGTTTCTACCCAGATGTGCCTAGATAGATAGATAGATAGATAGATAGATAGATAGATAGATATTCTTTAATGTCAATGGCAATTTGGTTTGCAAACAGCAGTCACACAGCCATCATCAAAATAAATAAAAACTAACAATAATAAATAAACATGAAACATATAACATAACATACAATTGTCACCATGAATACGGCACTAGGCGTAAGCTTAAGAATTCTGTTCTGTTGCTTCGGTTCAAGGAGAACGGGCAAAGTATCACAGATTAACATGCTGGTGTATTTTCCTCTGTACCCGTTTGTGTAAACACTGAGCCTTATATTCTTTTAAGGGTCTGCCAACGTTTACAGCACAATAAATGATGGTTGATTAACTACAGTTGATTGCTCTTCATCAGTGCTGTTAGTTGTGTGGACAACTGGCTTGCTGTTGGCAGATCTCAGGGCCTCATTGTTGTGTGTTACATGTTGAATAGATCAACAAAGCTGGCATGCTGAGCTGTTCTGTTCTAGGTCACCACACTAAAGTATTTTTGTCTTGCCCATTTACCCTTTGAATGGGAGAGACACAAAACCCATGTCTCCATTGTTGTGAAGATACAGCGAGTTCCTGAAAGTATTTAGGCATGGCTGCGAAATAGGCCTTATTGAATTTTTATGAAAATGTCAGAAACCAATGCATTGTTGAAATGCTTTTACAGCTGACACATGCATGCACACGCACATACACAGACACGCATCATATCATATGTCATACTGTAAGATCACAAGCTGTCTAGAGTGGGATTTAAGAAGATAGAAGCATTACATCAGCCTCACATTGCAGTAAATTATATTATATGCATCCTGATAATATAGCAATATGTATAAGATTAAACAACGACCAACCAACCACCCTCACTATATTGTTATCCGCAAGACCCGAAACCTCTCCCCCTTATGTCTACGAGCGAGTTCAAAGGGCAACGTTAGTGTCACAAATGGATTTCACTTGATTCCACAGTTTGAGTGAGTGATCGTGTGCCAGAAGCCACCTCTGCGTCCAAGATCACCATTAAACACAAACGGGCAGACGTCACAGGCTCCATGCACACACTGACTCGCTCCCAAATGTCCTGGCTTCTGAGTGGCAGGGCCAGACTTGATGGAGATGGAGGAAGAATAAGGCTGGTTGGTGTGTGGTTGTGTTGGAGGCCAGGGCTGGTCGGGTGTTGAGTTCAGGGGTTAAGACAGCAGGGGTTATGGGGTGGTTCGTCAGGGGAGGGGCGAAGATGGTGAAATGGTGAGGCCGGGGATATTAAAACAAAAATAAATAAATATCTAAAAAGTTGTTGGAGGAAGGATGGAACTATGCTGACCGATGCTTCAGGTGTGTTGACTGTTTTTTTAAGTATTTTAGTAGATACATTAGACAATAAAGTATCTATCTATCTATATATTATTAATCGGCTTCAGTGTTGATAATAATATAGCAGCAAACAATTATGTTCTAACTGCATCTCGAACATAGAATGAAATAACAGTGTGTGTTGTAACCTGATCTCCTCTGTTCTTTGTTTTCATAGCCGGGCCTGCTGCAAGTGCATGTGTGTGCGTGCATGTTGATGCATGTGTGTGTGTGTGTGTGTGTGTGCGTGCGTGCATGTGTGTGTGTGTGTGCGGTTCATGGGAGCATTTGTTTTGGTTTGAGATGCTAGGGTGCTTAGTGTGACACATCTAGTGGGAGAAGGTCATCCAGAAGAGCAGTGAAACCTGGACCCTCGACGTAGGGTCCGGGACCCCAGGGGTCTGTGACCTACAGTATAGCCTGGAAGTCCACGAAATATTGATATATACAGTACATGTATGTTTTAATAATTCATAATTATATATAAATATAGATAAAAGTGCATATGTATAGATGGGAGGACGACCATTTGCGCCAGTAAAACAACCATATTGTTACCATTACTCCCACCTACGTTAGCTTTGGGCCAATAGAACGCGTAGTTTGATTGTGACACGTCACATTAATGAATGTCATGAACCAATCACTTCACACGCAGGGCACAATGAACCGTTTAGCTGCTAGCTTGGCTTATGAAGTTAGTGACAGTTAGCTTGGAGACATAGACCTGAGTCAGACAACATCAAGTACCCCTAAGCTAATCTAGTGAGAGACTCATTAAGGATGAGCTCAAAGTGAGATATTGTAAATTGTGTGACATAAGAATGTGTTCTTTCTGCCAATTTTTGAATAAAGAGCAATACATTTATTATTTTAAAAGTTGAAACACTTGACTGAAAGTCATCTTGAGACTGATCATTTTAAATGTATAGGATTATTAGGACCATATGCCAGTGTTACTGTTTTATTAAAGCTGCTGACAAATTAAAAAGCATAAACGCTGTCGTCCAAAATACAATTAGAATAAAATGACTCTGTTTAAAAGTATTTAAGTGGTATTATCATGATTCAAATTGAAATATGTTTCTGTTTATCAATGAATAATTAATGTTTAAATGTTTTAGAGGACAAATATTTCCAATGGCATCTAAGAGTATAAATGGAGGTAAGTATGCGCTTAATTGGTGTTATGATATGAGGGGGTCCTTGGAAAAGGTTCTCCCTTAACTGGTCCAACGTCCAAGTGGAACAACGTTCTTCTTGACTTCCATGTCTCTCCATCTGTCCATCGATGAGTCACGGGAAAGGGTCTGCTTCTGCCACCCGATACATCTGCCTCTGAGCCTCAAGGTCATCGGTTGTCTCTAATAGACTTTGCTTTATTTTCTCTCCTCCCATTCCCCCTCTGTGATGTCCTGCTTTTCTGTGTATTTGAGCATGTGTGTGTGTGCGTGAGAGAGAGAGAGAGAGAGATGATTAGATGTTGGGATAGACCCAAATCAAACATCCCTTATTCTCTTGTTCTCTCACACTCTCTCATACACGCACACATGCGCACGTACACACACATACACACACATAAACATAGCTTTTATGACATTAAAGGCTCAAATGTGATTTTAAAGAGTTGTAGGTACAATTTGCTGCCCGTGAGTCAAATTCTCTGTGAGAATATCTGCTGAAAGCCCCTGCCTCTACTGTAGGCTATGTATACGTCAATTTAGCTTTTAGATGATGCTCAAAGTCAGTCTGAACAATCAGGGCCTCTTTTCCCAGACTGCTATGGCAAATCTCCATCTCAATGGCAGACCAACGCAAAGGCACGCAGAGGCAAAGAAGGGCATTGTTTTTGTGTTGTTGATTACCAAAAAAACAAAAAAACATTTCCCTTGTTGCAAATCATCTTTAACGAGCTTTAACAATTTGATGTGGCATCATCAATTCACCTATTATATTTGTGGTCAACCTGCATTCTTCCACACAAACAACGTAGTCTCACAACACAGTGACAGGGAATGCATTATTATTAAGTGTATTAAAGCAATGTAATGTATTAGAGTGTGTTTTCTGATTGGCAGAGATACACACTGACATTGCCTGCTTATGTACTTGTAGCTTAGAGGCTTCTATCATTCACCTCTGTCTCTCCTTCCTGTCAAGGCAAGCACAAAGACACCACTGTATTTCCAGTCACCACAATAGGCTTTAATGTCACATCTACTGGATGTGGAGATCCAAGGGAGATTTTAACTGTGGTGGAATCTTGTGATCAGATTCCTCGCTTGAATTGCCCACATCACACACTGTCCAGCTCTCCCAAGGAGTAGTGTGTGTGTGTGCGCGCGCGTAGTTGTAACTATGGTATTCATAAATAACAAATGGACTCACATGTTTCAAACTAATTTGCTTTGTGTAAGTCGCTGCTAAGTCATCATCTGTGATGTGTTGCTAGTTTCAGTTTAACCATGTAATTATAGTACTTAGTAGGCTACACCCTCTCTAGGGGCTCCCAAAATGGGATTATTTTTATATTATCTTCAGAACCAACATCATCATCACAGATTTACTGTAATCGCAATGTGTTCTAACTGCAGCAGCCTGTCATATTATGGATTAGTGTTCATCCTAAATCAATTACAGCATTATCCTTCGGGTCATTCAAATGTTCTGATCCTCACTAACAAAGACACACTTACACACACACACATATTATATGTGCAGTTAGACACAGCAATCTAATGTTGCTATTAAAATACCATATTCATATACAATAAATCATTTGACCAGATACTTTGGAAGCTATTTTTGAGAATCAAATGACTGTACCTTGGAGATGTAATGTTTTTGCATTTCTAACACCTTGAGTGAAGCTTATTCTGCAATTTTGCCTAAATACTTGTATAGGCTACCTACTGTATGTGTTGTGATGTACACCACTGGGGAAATTAAGAGATGTGCAATTGCATTATTGTTAGCATGATTATGTAATTCAGCAATTTAGCAGAATGTTATGTGGATATACAGTACATTTCTTGGGTTTTTGTCTTATGAGCCTTATGTGTAACTTGAGGTTTGGGAGGGGAGGCTGGTGTGAGACGGGACAGTTTTATCCAGGGTTGGGATACACTTCACCCCTTCAGTTTGGCTCCAGCCTCAGGTAAACCATCAGAGATCCATATATCCACCGGGTTTACCTGGATTTATGGAACCCAAAATGGACCCAAAATCCCACTGGGGCAGAGTATACTGAATATTACATAACACAGATGACTGACACAGGTGTAATTGAGTTTCGGGAGGGTGAGGGGGATTATTTAATGTTCAAAAGAAAGATATGGAGTAGGAGAGAAAAGAAAAAGTGGATATAAGAACCAAAATGTGTGTTAGAGAGGGAGAGGGGGAGAGAGAGAGAGGGAGGGGGGGGGGAGAGAGAGAGGGAGGCACATCAAAGACAGTTGAACCCCTTTGGCATGTGTCCTGCTTGCTGTGTCTGTCCTTGAGTCTAAAGAATGCAGCTCACACACACACACACACACACAACACAGAAGAGAAGACATTAGTTTCCATACTGTCACCATACAAGATAAGATGAGTTTGGATGATTACTGTTGTTTGACGCAAACACACACAAACACACGCACGCACACGCACTCACGCACACACGCACGCACACACACACGCACGCACGCACGCACACACACACACTCACGCGCACACACACACACACAGAGGCATAAATAGATTGCTTCCTGATACAGATATATTTAGGTTTGTGTGTGTGTGGGAGGAGTCAGATGAGGTGGGGGGGAAAGCTTAATCAATATCACATTGTCTTCCAGAATACCAAAAATCCAAAAATGACATACTGACGCCATGGCAACCACAAAACCCTGCTCCAGACTGTGACCATTCCTGTTTATTTCCTCTGATCCCCAATCACTTGTTCTGTCGCCCCCGTCCCCTCTCCTCTGATGTGGCCTTGGTCTCTGTTGCAGAGGAGAGGAAGAGTGTGTGTGTGTGTGTGTGTGTGTGTGTGTGTGCGTGTGTGTGCGTGTGTGTGAGATGTTGGCTCATCTGCCCCACAGCCAATCACGAGTGTCCCTGTCGGGCATTATACTGGGCCGCACTTGATCTCCAATTAATCCAAACTTGGATATGAAAAAGTTTGTGAGATCAAGCATGTGGCGTACACATGTGTGTGTGTGTGCGTGTGTGTGTGTGTGTGTTTACTTTAAGTAGGAGGAATGAAAGGGAATGTCCCTACATGAGGCTTGGAAAATGGTGACCTGCACTCAGAGTGTGAGAGAGGGTGGAGAAGTGGGGGAACAGAATGAGAGAGAGAGAGACTGAAGAGCATGCAGGAACAAACAAAGAAATAGAGTGGGGCTTTACTGATGATAAAATGGTGAAAGGAAGACTGGAGTGTGCTTGTTCTAGTGTATTACGTTTCTTGCTTGAAGAAAGACAGCATATACACACACACACACACACGCACACACACACAGACTGAAACCATACTCTCACACACACAGATGAATACACACATGGTGTGTATTCATCTGTGGTACAGGGAAGGAGTTAGAGAGGGTCCACTGCAAAGATATTCAAGCAAGTACCCACACAGCTTCTCAGTGAGACATTGTCTACTACAAGTAGACCCATCCACATCCATGTATTAACCACAAAGTGTCTAGACACACACACACACAGGAACACTGAAATTGATAAAAACATAATCAGCCAGAATTACTGTGTGTGTGTGTGTGTGTAGAGAGAGAGGGTTTGTAAAAAATATTCCATAAAAAGCCACAAGCCTCATATATATACTGTATGGAACAGTAACAGTGGAAGACGTGCAGTGCTAAAATAGTGACTGACTGGAATGTGGCCCTATGGATCATGATTACAGCAGGAGACAAACATCACATTGTTGAAAGGAAGCATTCCCGCAGCAGTGGTCGTTCATGGCTGCCTTGCTATTGGCATTAGAATCTATTGGCATTAGATCTCTCTCTCTCTCTCTCTCTCTCTCAAGTTGGCAGCGCTACACACACTCCGATGTCACGGTCTTGTTCAACATCTGTCTACATGGTGAATCAGCCGCCAGCATTCCAAAGTGTGGAGCACAGTGGTCACGTACAATATGTTCCTGCATGGATAACCGCCGCTTTCAACTCACTAAAGCGCTAACGTCTATTATCTTTCCCTTTTTCACTATTATACAGTCCTTGAAACACACATATATTGTGTAATATTAGAAGATATGTCTATATCTTTCAAATATGTAGGAGTTTATATTTAATTAACATATTTAGACTTGTATATTGTGCACTTTGTGTGCACTGAATGCAGTGTGTGCGCAACATAGGATCACTACTCACACGCGCCACTTCGCCTTTAACCACGCCCACATTGTGCGCTCAACGATATGACTGGCTATACACGAGCAGCGCACGCCCTTGGGCGTGTTTTATTTCTATAGTACTTTAAAACATACAAACGCACTTTGACGAATATTATCTCGGGGGAGAATGTGCGATATCAGTTCAGAAATAAAGAATGTGGTTGAATGTGTAGGACGTGTTCTGTGTATGAATACATCTGTAAATCTAAATTTAGGTCAAAATGTCGAGACATATTGGGATGACAAAACAAAACATAAATTCATCTGGAACCTCCGTTAAAGTCGTTTGCCTCGTTTTACTCGCATTGCTGGTCGCTGCAGTTGCGCACCACGGCAGCCCGGTGAAAGCGCCTGCATCGCTCAGAGGTCTGGGCAAGACTGTCGACGATGCGTTTGGTGAAAGACCGCGGGTCAAGGTTATCTCGGCGTACTTCAGTAAACTGTCCCGAGAGAAGAGAGCGATGAATGCCCCACCGAGGAGCACTTTACCCTCCGTACCGGTGGAGAACATATCTCCTATGGATATTTTCATAGCTGTGAAAACCACAGGGAAATATCACCGCCAGAGACTGGAACTACTGCTAGAGACATGGATCTCTAGGAACTTAGAACAGGTGGGTCTGGCTGATTTTAACTGAGTTTTACTGTAAAAATCTAGGCTCCAGTCCTATTATGAAATTCGGGGACATATATTACTCTATACAAATCCACATCTTATCAAACTTCTTAAAGTTGGGTCTTTCAGTTTTTATCCAAAATGTCGCGAGAGCAATGCAACGCGTGAAAGGGAGTTAGTGATTTGATTTGGATTAGAGCTCATATTTAACACATATTATTATGATAAATCATGAAAAATGTTGCTGCTCACATATAGTCGATAAGACGACATTAATGCCTTTGACTTTAACGTAGCCTATCTATTGCGTTATTATAATGAGAAGTTAGAATGTGAAATACTATGGTCTATTGATAATTTGAACCATTATACTGTGCTATATAGACTTTTGTAAAACTCACCAGTGAGTGTCCAGTCCAGTCTCGTCTGGACTGTATGAGCGGCATCAGAATCTCAGTTGTTGTAGCTAGCCACCTTATAGCTATAGCTTATAACTGTCTTGCCTAAAGTACATCGAAAACCTCGCAGGCGCAATGGGTTGAGATCAACGAGTTCATATAGAAGTGATCCGTTCCAAGGGTCATTGATCCATCTCTTTTAAGTTCACACTTGATCTCATTTGTGTTCGCATGTAAACAACAGTTTTGTTGACATATAAACAGGTGGAGTAGAAGTGTGTTTGCATGTGTTTGCGTGTGTGTGTGTGTATGTGAGTGACAGGTTGTCATTACCATGTCTGCACTCTCACGCTCAGGTGTGTGTATATAGTTCGGTGTGTGTAACACTACCTGCTTCCCAGAAACACCTCTATGCACTGTAATACTGCTGAGTAATGAAATGCCTCAATACACATGCCTCACTCAACACAGACACACAGTGTTGTCTCTCCAAAGCCAAGGTATGAGAACTTGCTGTCTTTCTCGTGGGAAGTTAAAAGGTGTGCATGTTGTGTATTTTAGAGCATAAACACACACTGATACAACTGACACTTAACAATTGTCTAGTTTCAGGCTTAATTGCTGTTGTTGCAGTCTTACCACTACTGTCTTTTAAAAGTCAATCCTTTGAGACCCTTCCCACACACACACACACACACACATACAGTATATGAGTATGTACATATGCACACAATTACACACACAATACTGTAGACAGAGGAACACAAACACACAAAGTTTATACCCTCGTGGGATTTAAGTGAAAGCCTGGGATGATGGAAAGCCACAGCTGTCATCTCTCTCTCTCTCTGTCTCTCTCTCTCTACCCTCCCCCCCCCTCCCTCTCTCTCTCTCTCCCTCTCTCTCTCATTCTCCTTTGTGTGTAACAAAAGGAAAAGGGCACAGCATTGAAGGTTGTCCTTGGTGTTGTCACAGCAAGGTTTTTAATTGAATGTGTACTGCATAAAAGGGGGAGTGAAGGATCTCTCTTAGCCTTTATCTCATGGTCATGCTCTGGTGTGTGTGTGTGTGTGTGTGTGTGTGTGTGTAACCACGTGGTGTGTTTACTTCCTGTGGGGAAATCTTGGGTCTGCATGGCTTCCTGAGCCCTGTCAATCATCACATACATATAGGAACAACACACACATACGCACAACATAGTGTGAGGACCATCTGCTCTGCTGCTGATAGACATACATTTGTTTTGGCTCAGACCCAATGCAATGAGAGGAAGTGTGCGTGTGCATGTGTGTGTGTGTGCGTGTGTGTGTGTGTGGGGGGGGGAAACAGGTGGGTTCTCACCTGAGATCAAAACAAGCCCTTGAACAATGGCACTGCAACAGTACATGTTTTGACCCACTGATGGAAATAGACTGTTATAACAATATGTCAGGTATGTGTTACAGACCTATGTGTTCACTGATGCTGAGGATGAAAACCTGAGGAAACGACTGGGTGAGTTTCACAGACACACACCCCTACTCATGCACACTCTGCAGTTCTGCTGAGTGGCCGTATTGGAGAATGAAGACAGGAAATCAACAGCACTGACTGGACAAAACCTGTGTTTCCTCAAAATGCAGGACGTGAGCCTAGCTTGACACAACTTTCTTAATCTGAGACTGTTATTGTTACACTCTCAATAGATACCTTGTATTCAGCCTATGGCAGAATAAAATTAAACACAGAAAGCATTGTTTCATATAAACCATATTTCATAAGTGATATAAATATGTTTTCTTTTCACTTTTAACTGCTTACGTCGTACTGTTAGCTCTGTCACATATTGCCAAAGTTATTTTCCATAATACATGTTCTGCTGTTGTGTGCTATACTGTTGATTGTTGACTATTTATTTGTGTTGAATTATTAGGATCTCAGCTGATAAACACCAACTGCTCAGTGACCCACAATCGCCAAGCACTCTCCTGTAAGATGGCTCAGGAATATGACACCTTTATCAAATCCGGAAAGAAGTAAGATTTGGCACAACACCCCACCCCACACACGCACACACACACACACACACACCAATTTATGGTCATTAAGCCCTGACCTTATGCATTCCAGGTGGTTCTGCCACGTTGATGATGACAACTATGTGAATGTGGGCTCCCTGGTGAAGCTGCTGTCTCAGTACAACCACGGGCAGGACGTTTACATCGGACGGCCCAGTCTGGAGAAGCCCATAGAGGCCACAGAGAGGCTGGGCACTGCCCACACAGTAAGATCTATAAGAATATTAGGCGTTTAAAATGCCAAAATCAGACACTCAGCCCAGCTAAATAGCCCAGCTAAATAGCCTAGCTAAATAGCCTAGCTAAAATAACTTGGCTAAAATTGCCCAGCTAGAACAGCCCTATTGACAGACCCTGTGTTACCTATGCTGCTCAGCAGCATAGGTAACACAGGGCAGTTATTGCAGCAGCTCCATGTAATTTTCAACAGCACTTACTGTAAATGTACTTAAATACTGTAATATTTGGTAGGTATAAAGAGGGAAATATCTGCAGTGCATTTGCTTACTGCAAGCAGGTAGTGTCACTATGTGTTGCATTTTACCCCTTATACAATATAGCCTTGTATTCGCTGCTGTATCGCTCTCTGATTTACCTGTCTGTGTGTTGATCCAGAGGCAGGTGCGTTTCTGGTTTGCCACAGGAGGAGCTGGGTTCTGTGTGAGTCGGGGTCTAGCTCTTAAGATGAGTCCCTGGGCTAGGTAAGGCATGGCACAAGCTAATCTGTCTCCATGGTTAAACGGTCACATACAGTTGTCCAACCCCCCTCTCTCTCTCTCGTTCTCTCTCTCTCTCTCCCCCTCTCTTTAGCGGTGGCACATTCACGGCCACAGCTGAGCACATCCGTCTTCCTGATGACTGCACCGTTGGTTACATCGTCGAGGCGTTGTTAGGGGTGAGCCTCACCCGCTCCCCATTGTTCCACTCTCACCTGGAGAACCTGGGCCTGGTTTCTGACATGCACAACCAGGTACACACACACACTGCCCATGACCCATGTCTGACAGGTCCATGTTGTCCATGCCTGTGTAGTTGTTAGTGTAATAGTGTGTTTTCTGTGTTCTCCCGTGTTCAGGTGACACTGAGCTATGGCACTGTAGAAAGCAGCAGAAACACTGTCAATGTGAGAGGTCCTTTTTCAACAAGTGAAGATCCTACAAGGTGTGTGTGTGTGTGCGCGCGCGTGTGTGTGTGTGTATGCGCGTGCGTGCATGCGTGCGTGTAAACAAACACTAAACGAAAGTAGCAAAGTATGAGCAGGCTAGACAACAAGGTGGCTATAACTACTGTAAGTAAAATGACACATAGGACAGCTACGGTTGAAATACCATTACTATAAAGGAACATTCTGACAAGACACGGAGGACATAATAAAATCATGTGTTAGTGAGTTCCACCCCTCTTATTGACCTTTCACCTTTACCCTCTTACCCTCTTACCCTCCTTTGAACAAGCTTTTCAAATGTCTTAATGACAGGGAGGTCAAAATGACAGCTCAGAGGTCACAGAGGTCAAACCAGTTTTTCATATTGCACCACCTTGTCCCTAGCAAGACTGGTCAGTTACACAGCTTCAGAAATAGTCTTTTTCTTATGTTAACCATTATAATGCATGTTTTACTGCTATCGTGAATACGTTTCCTGGCTTTGTGTATTGTGTATGCGTGCGTGTCTGTGTCTGCATGCACAAAGTGCACATTCACTTGTGCGCACGGCCTTTTGAAATTCCCAGTAGGCCACTTCCACGCATTGTTGATCTAACTTCCGTCCCTTTCTCAGATTCAGGTCTGTTCATTGTCTGTTGTTCCCGGACACTCCTTGGTGTCCCATTGGCTCCAGACTAGGCCAATAAGGCCACTGGAGACACTACAGCTGTTCTGGTGTAGAGGGATGCATTCTCTGGCTCCTGTTACACACATGGACCTCATTGAGCTACTGTATGTTCATGTTGGACCTTCACACTGAAGTGGCCTAAGAAATCAGTTTATTCCGTGAGAGGGTTTGTATGGGTCCTCAAATGCTACAAATGGAACAGTGCAATGGCAGATGAGCCCCGATGCCCCGCTGGGTCAAAACGCAGAGGAAGCAGAGAGGAGAGAGAGAGAGACATTTTGAATGAATTCAAACAGCTGCCTCCTGATGTTTTTCACCGGCATCTCGTTTTTGAAGGGACACTTGGTCTCCATTATATTGAAGCAAGTGAAGTCAAAGCAAATGAAGTCACAGAGACATAGTGTATACTGTATTATAGGCTCAAAACATGTCTCTCTTTCTATTTAATAGTGCTGTTACCTATGGCTGTTCCTCTTAGAATGTTCAGCTGCATTACACATACTTGCAAGCATGTGATTGGCCAGCTAACAGTCAATCCTTCTTGTGAATGTTGTGTTTTGCCTCATAGCACAAATGTATACATACCAATGCCCTTTTTCCACTTCTTAAGCTGTGAAATATGTTTATGAATGTATATAGTGTGTGAATAGCCCACAGCTTTTATTCCCACATCAGCCTTAAACACGTGCACACATTGTATTGCTTTATTTAACAGATGAATCATGAATGAAGGAAGCACAGCAAAGAATCTATTCCTCATTATTTAATATGAGTATGAAAGCATAACATCCTTGTGGGTAATTCCAATGAAGTAACAGACTCCAGACATAAGACTTAAGAAGTGTCATTCAGTTTCAGTATTAGCCACCGCTGGAACACCTCCACTGAAAAGTGACCAAGCTTATATTGTTACATTTTACAATTCCATGTGTTGTTATGAGGTTGTTTATGTAATATTATATTACAAGACCTTGAATTATTTTAGAATTTACTCATGGTGTTGTAACAAACCTTTTTTTGTATGACTCATGTTGGGTTGGACTCTTGTCGTGTTAAAGCAGTTATTTCTTGACTGACAAAATTATTAGCAAGAATCGCATAAACTCAAGCTAAAAGTTCTGAATTAAATCCCTTGTAAAAATGAATGTGATCAGCCACTGTTCCTGTATAAAATTGACTTGCACCAGTATCTGGACTGTATGCAAGAATCTTGGATGATATAATAAAATGTGCTTTTTTAATATAAAATCTGTTAGCTTTTTTTGTTATTTTTGAGTTGAGCCAAAAGGCAATCTACGATCTACCGGGCAATTTTTGTTCCTACCCTCACCTATGGTCATAAAGGGTGGGTCATGACCAAAAGAAAAGTACAAGCGGCTGAAATAGGTTTTCTCAGGAGGGTGGCTGGCGTCTCCCTTAGAGATAGGGTGAGAAGCTCAGCTATCTGTGAGGAACTCTGAGTAGAGCCGCTGCTCCTTCACGTCGAAAGAAGCCAGTTGAGGTGGTACGGGCATCTGGTAAGGATGCCCCCTGGGCGCCTCCCTAGGGAGGTGTTCCAGGCACGTCCAGCTGGGAGGAGGAAGACCCAGGACTAGGTGGAAAGATTATATCTCCACACTGGCCTGGGAACGCCTCGGATTCCCCAGTCAGAGCTGAATAATGTGGCTCGGGAAAGAGAGGTTTGGGGTCCCCTGCTGGCGCTGATGCCCCCGCGACACAACTCTGGATAAACGGCTGAGGATGGATGGATGGGTAGGGGGATAGCTATTTTTGTGAGGAGAAACACTATGAAGTGAATGCACTGTGTGGTGGCTCATGCACTATAGGACCCTTGGAGGACTGGAGCTGGAGAGCAACACCCTGCTTACCGTCCTCTGTTACCTTTTTTGTTTGCTTCTGAGTTCCTGTGTCCTGACACCCAACACCCACCCCTATCAAAACCAAGTGCTCACCCGAACCTGCAAAACCTTCACTCCTGACAGGCCGCTTATATGACACAGCCATACACAATGCACTAGAAGGATAAAGGCCGACCCAAATGATTAAATAACTCATTGTGTGTGTGTGTGTGTGTGTGAGAGAGCCCTATCTGGGTTGTCTCCTGGTCTTAAAGGTGGAGCCAGCGATTGTAAGCTAAAACACATCTTGTCAAATTCAATTAATATATTTCTCTTCATGGTCTGCTAGTTTCCCCTTCTCTGTGCACGCTGAAAAGAAATGTGGCGTTTATAAATCTGTCCATTCTCTATACGTGCAGACACATTTTCTCTTTCAACACGACCCTGGCTGTGGGAACAATAATTGGTGTAGACCGCACCATACACTGTCCAGCGTTGGCTTCTGAGGGAACACACTATGGCATTGAAGGGAGGTGTTTGGTGTTTTAAGAGTTCAAATATCAATGCTTTTCTCCAGCAACGCTGACTGCACCATTAAATGGACCACGGGTAATTACAGTAGATTCACATGTCATTTGAGACAGACACAGGCCACACACTACTCCCTCTGTTGGTCATAATTTACTACTGCACCAAATATTTGTTTTATTCAGTCTGGCAATTCTGATGTTGATTTGTGTGTGGGCTTTGTGAAAAAAATTATAAAGGATAAGACTATCAGTAAGTTAAAGTTGCTTTAATTCAGTTTTTAAAACATTTATTCCAGGCTGAAATATATCATTACCACAGCTTTGACATTTACTTTACATCATTAATATCTTAGTTGAACCATCAGAAGAAAAAAAAAGAAAGCCATAGAAAACATAAGATGTCTACCACACCTAAATTGAACTGTATTTAAAGTCCTGTAATATTTGTTGGCATTTGTCAGCATAGCATAACAAAACTGGCTATGGTGGGAGCTGCTTCCATTGAGATATACCGTATTAACCCAGTTATTTTGCAGAAATCTTTGCACAGGATTTCAAAAACGATTTTAGCGTAGGTGTACAGACTACACAGAATACTGTTTAATAAAACATTGCAATGCAAGACAGTCATTCACCATTAATAAAATAAAGACACTGATCTTGCAATTATTCTACAAAACAGCTAGCTATTGTTGTATCTTTAACATTTTATCTTTACAAGACAGTTTTAAAAAGAAAAGTGATATGAAGAGTGTAGTAAGAGTTAAAAAACATTATGAAAGGCCATCTGTGACGATTCCAACAGATCTTTTCATTCTTTGCCTCAATGGCACAATGTAAAGTACTACAGCATAGGTAGTGTTGTTACCATGAAATCACTGTAGTAAAATCACATAAGATTGTCTCACTATTACGAGAAGTGGTCATTGATTTATAAACAAGGCAATATTAAAACACTGTACAGGAATGGTGGTCGAAAAGTATGCAAATGTTAAATGTTGCGCTTATTTATATGTACTGTATAATGTTAGTACTGTAATCCAATTTGTTTTGGCTACAGCTGGCATCCCTATATACTTCAAGAACATTCTACATGACCCATAATGCAAGTTATCGGTGTGACATAAGGGTATATTGTTACTTACTACTTCTAGGTGTGTGTAAACAAGACAACTAAATAATGTGTGTAATGTTTTTAATAATGTATAAAGATGAAATGGAGATTGTACAATATGTAGTCATGTGCATGTGTGTGTGCGTGTGTAGAAATTATGAAGGCTAGTTAATGTTATAGGGGCAAAGCACTTGCTTGCTGCCAGTCTTGTAAACACACAGTTCACCATACTAACACACAATAACACTGAGATATAGCAACAGCCAATCACAATGCAGTGATAGCACACACACACACACACAGATTCATATGTTTTACATATTAGAGAGATAGAGAAAACCACTCACTATGTTCCCATCATATTTACACAGACCATTAATTTGTTAACAGCCTCATCTCCATCTGGCAGAGTACTCTTAAAACATTTGTGCTTTTTGACAAAAGAAAGAAGCAGTGGTTGAGGAAGGTTATGACCTCCTGAACTGAGCGTTGTTCAGGGGTGATCTGAGGTCTCTGTTTGAGGAAGAAAACACATTATATTACAAGGAATAGTATAGGTAATGATCAGGATATTGTTGGTCACAGTACATCTTCAGTATTCTCACCTTTGTTAAACAAAAACATAAAAAATAAAAACGTTTTTTTTCCTTCATGCTAAAACATTTTTTGTAAAATAATGATAAATTCATATTTATTTTCTTCTTCGAGTATTTAGACAAACAGCACCTGTTCATTAATGAATTATTTTTTTCTTTCTCATCGTTAAAAACAACAAAAAAGTTAAATCCATCCGCTATAACCTTCGCTTGCAATGGATCAACTTTCCTGTCCATTTTTGTCCATCGCCATATTATCAAATGACCCAGTCACTGTTTTATTTACACTGAACAAATACACTTCATTGGGAGAACTTTCCCTTTTAGACATTTGGAGGCAGTAAGAGAAGATAAAATCAGATATCCCTCATTATTCCGAGTTATTTGGCACAGATTGAGCCCTCCTGTATCTCCCTTTATTCCTTCCAACCTACTACAAGTGGAATCACACGAGACTCCACTGGAATATTAAGACAGAACACTCAGAGATCAACAGGTTATTCCAGAAGAGGATTCCTGGCTTATATAAAAGAAATGCATTACTCAACGCGCATTTATGCACGTAAAACAAAAAAGGGACGTGAATGCGCACGAGAACTCAAAATTCAAGTTTAGCGTCTTAGTTAGACAACGCAGTTTAGTTGAGAAGATTTAGACGCAATAGAGCATCTACAGTATGCAACACAGAGATTCACTATCGTTAAAACATGGCTTCCTGCGTCACTGTCTTAACATGTTTGTACAGACGGTATACATTTGTGTGCACGGCTGTTGGCACGCGCACACGAAAGAGATACAGCAACAATTCCATGGTTTACACTTAGCACACAATCAAGTTACCAGTAATGATCTAATCCCTCCTGAAATCCTAATAAAACGCATGTTAAGTATTTACAGTTCTATACAGCATGTGTGTGAGTGCATTGGTCAATATCTGTCTCTGTGTGTGTGTGTGTGTGTGTATATACTTGTTTTGTTAGGTATGAATCATATTAGCCATGTCAGGTAAATTAACTTCAATTCAGTGTTCCAGAGTCTCCACTGGAGGGCAGTATAGAGAAGCCAGTGGTGAAGACAATGACATGTTTGTTTCAGCAGAGGAAGAGCCAATGGCAGCAGAAAACATGCCATGGTGTTTCTTTTTTCTTTACAATGTAGTCTGGGGGAACTCGGTTGCGTTACAGAATAGAGGCCAAGTATAAGTACTCTAGGGTGTCGGGGTGGGGACTAGTTTTGATTATGAGTCCTGGTTTGTCAAGTGGTTGGCTTTAGGCTGTGACGCTAACATGGGTGAAACCTGGAAAGGCCGACGTCCAGTTGAATGTTGAATGGGCCATGGCTGACGTTGGGTCATGGCTGCCTCTGAGAACGGGACTGGGGTAACCGTGATGCTGGCCCCTAGTGGACCGAGGACTGTGGTCGAGCGGTGGGGTGGGGCCGGCTGGCCGGGTCCAGTTGATCGTTGGGAACGGAACGCCGGTTCTGCTCCGGCCGGCTGGTGGCCAAGTACTTGGCTCTCATACTGGAGGTGTACTGGAAGGCAGAAGGGCAGAGGGGGAGTAGAGTGAGGCAACAACCAGGAGAGATTGTTGGATGAAGAGACACAGAGAAAGAGGTGTAGAAGGACAGAAGACTGATAAATACAGCAGGTATGGAATATTTAAATGATTATTCAAGAATTACACCCCATGTGTGAGAAAGTTGAATGTCGGTATTAGACAGATAGGATAGATTTGGCTTGTGCAACACTGTGACAATATGTGAACACAAACACACATAAATACTTTCACCAGTCATTTGGACAGCCAAGAGGTTGATTACAAACAGATATTTTAGTATTACATATTACGGAAGTACTGATTAGATTTTCAGAAATGAATTGTAAACTAGGAGACTTGTTTGTCAGTGGTTTATCGTTAGTACTCTATTTCTGATGTAAGTTAGGCTGGTATTAGTTAGTTGCCTCTGGTGAGGAGCTGAATAGTTACTGAATCTGGTATCCGTTCATTGAAGACACTGAAGACTGAAAAATAGGGAAAAGATGGCCGCCTGGTCCTTGGGCTACTTTGGACTTGTGGCCATTTTTGGTTGCTGCATTAGGCCAGAAAGCGAAAACTGGAGAAATGTGTTCCGTTGAAGGTTGTTGAATGATGTTCTATGACACAGATATAGGGGACACATGCACCGTAAGCAGAAAAATGCACACATAGACACACTATGCGGACACAAGAGGGAAAAGGGTAGCTATCAGGATCAGGGCTAGAGTTTCCTGGGGGTATAACTCACAGGAACTGACCTAGAAAATTGGCTCTCGGAATGCCAAGAAAAAAATGTATTCAGCAGGTTCAACATAAGATGTTGAGCTACATCTCAAATGTCAGTCCATAATACTGCAGCCCACAAATGATACAGCTGAAGTTTTATTCCACACATCAACCGCCAGCAGTCACCTATCAAAGTTTAGATTTTCACCTCACTCGATTGTCTGTTGAGTCGACAAAAGTGATAGATAATTGGGTTACCTCCAATAATGTCAGAAGACGATACTTGTGTAAGATTTAAAATACATTTCCTGTGATTCACAGTCTATTAGATGGTGTAGTCTCCGTGCTGGACAGAATTATCTGAGAGCCTGTTGTGTCGAGTAAACGTCACTCAAATGCTGCACCGAAATGAGCACAACTAAACCAACCAGTGTTTACATCAGAAATAGAGAACAGATATGCAGTTCATAAACAATTATGACACTGGCTCAACCAACCAACATCTCCTTTGACTCAAGTACAAACGCTAATCGCAGCAGGTTTCTCTTCATCATAGGCTGCCAAAATGACCATGGTCCCTTCTAGGACACAGTGGAGCAGGGCTAGGGGACTACTTTCCAATATCCACACTAACATGCTAGACGCACCATTAATAACCTTTAACGCATTGCCACCATGTTTTAATGATATTACTGTCAATCAGGCAGGTTGGGTCCAGCTATAGTGTGGGTATTGGAAGATAGCTGAAGGGCAGTATAACTAGAAAGTGTGCACTTACAGAGGGTGGAGGGGACTCCCTGCCAATCAGGGGGGTGTTCTCACACCGGGGGTTCTGAAAGTTTGCGTTCTGGCTCCTGCGTTATAGAATAAGAGGTTACTGGATGTGGTCACCCTGACACGGGTGCCAACGGCACGCTCAGAGTAGTGGGTCTGTGGTGGGCCCTGGGTCAAATTGCACGTTTCTCGTCTAGTCTTTTGAAAAAATATGTAAATAAGTGTAATTATGTTTGTTATTTATAATTGTTAAACTATTTTGAAGCTTGACCTGAGGCTATTTTGTATTGTTTTGCATTCTTTTTTAAAGTTTTATAAATGTTCTTAGAATATATTTTTTTACAGTAGCATTAAATGGTTGGTAGGAAATGAAAGGAGTTTCAGGATAGGCCTACAGGGACTGTGTGCTTAACATTTTGTAACATATTGATGTGTTATCTTAGGCAGTGGCTGTGTTGAAATATTGCTAACTCGTTTCTGGTTATTTGTGTATATCAGCAACATTGTATTACAAGCAAGCACATTCAGTCTACTGTGAAATTGTAGCAGCAGGCAGACTGACATTCCTACTTCATTCTGCAGCGAATAAAAACTCTAACCTTGACAATAGTTTTTTCTTCATCTTTGTCGAACAGACAAGAAGGCAGGTAGGCTTTTTCTCTTTAAATATTAGCTATGGGCATGTGACTAATATTGCTACGGACAGACATGCGAGCCATACACAGAAGGCCTGGGTATATTTTCTAATCTATTATCCTCATGACAAGCAGTGAATATCAGCACCGGCGCTGAGGGCAAGCATTAGCTACTGTATTAAAAGGCAGGCAGTGTATTGTTCCTTCTGGCTAGCTAGCTAGCTAGCTAGCGGTGCGTGCTAACTCACATGTACTCAGTGACGGGGGCATTGCTGACAGTGTGGGCTGTGGCAGGCAGGCTAGCTTCGCTACCATAGCTGGAGCCACAGCTGTAGAGACTGGGCATGTGAACGCGGTACAGGTTATCGTGCACTCCGCCCCGCGAGGCGCCCGACTCCTCCTCTCCATCGTCCTCATCCGTCCTTCAATTGGTCGGTGGTCGGGGGGGGAGGGGGGCCGGGGCGAGGGCGAAGGGCAGGGCGCGAACGGGTGTGAGGGAGGGACGGGGGGGGGGGGGGGTAGAGGGAAGGGAGATCCAAGAGAGACAACAGAGTGTAAACAAGCGTTTTAAGAAGAGGAGGGGAGGCAGGTACTGGAGGGTCCCAAACTGTAAAAGATAAGGTCATGCACACGGCCCCAACAGCAGCTGAACACTTGAGCGGCGTTACACATCACTGGTGGTGAGGTCCATTTATTGTGGCGGAGGGATTCATGTTTTAAGCAGCAGTCTGTCTATTCCACAAAAACTGAACCCATGGATCTGTTTGTTGCTTTGAAGTATTACATAATTTTGCCTTGTGTGCAATATTTCTCTTGGTAAGTAGTATCGCCTATCATTCCTATTTGAATTCCCTCTTGAAGCTGCATGCACACTGCTCAGACAAACGCTGACCGACTCCAACCAACGCCAACCTTTGGACCCCCAGTGTGCGCTGTCAGTTAGTGTTTGTAGTTTGACATGTCCAGTCAGGTCGGGCAGAGTTGTGGAACGTCTGAACAGTTATCCAACAAACCGCAATATAAGTGTGTTCTCCTGACAACTCGCCATGTTAGCGCACATGATTTATGTTCATTGAAGGTATCTAGAAGGCTATATAACTGTCCATTACTCATTTTACCGTAGTTTCTGGACGTAAGAACGCGATAAATGCAGAGTTGCAGTAAGAGAAAACCCAACTTTCCTTAACAGCAAGCCGTTTTCCAACCGCGATATTACTAGCCTACTGTAATTTCTCGACTTGTTTGCAATTGATACAGGTTATTCACCATTTTTAACGTAGCATTATCCAAGGTCTGAGTTGTCCTGTCAGTTACAGTCTGGGCAAGTTTGGACAGGCAGTTGGTTTTCTGAACAATCCTAAGACTGCAACCAAATACTGCCAACTTTAGAACGTTGGTGTCAGTTGGGCACAGTCTGGGCAGTGTGCAAGCACCTTTAGGTTTCTGAGATTAAATATAATAAATTGTTAATAGTTTACTAACTTAACTTGTTTGACTCATGCATCTTTGAGGGCACCATGAAAGCGTAACTTAAAACGAAAAATGTCAGGAAAAAAAGGATATAAAATGGCTGGGTTGGGCAAACCATTTTCAGACATAAAATGGTCAAAAACTTAAAAAGAAGCCAGCAATGTAAAAGAATGAAGAATCAGATATGTGCTGATTTGGAATTTGTATCTATGGCTACACAAACATAAAGGCTAATGCAGTAGGTGCACCAGCCATTAGATGTGCATGGTCATAAATCCTATCTTCTTCCTCATTATTAGTCTGTATTGTGTCCCTCGCCTGCTGTGTAATCACATCAGGTCTATTGTGGTTTTAGTGAAAGGAAACAGGACTCTGAAGAGATGTCGCTGCCACCACAGACCACTGGATGGTGCTGTTTTGCCAAGTCAATGGTTCTGTGTGCATATGTTCATGCAGTACAGCCCTAGACCCTAAGGCACAGATGAACGAATAACCTCCTTGAGTCAGTGGTATTCAGGCACCAGTATGTACAGTGGTACATACAGTTACATCGCTGCTCACACACCCGCCTAGGAGCAAAGCACGCTGCTACTGCACAGGTATCCACTAACTATCCATTAGTGTTTATAATAAATTAAAACCTGCACCTTCTTTCTCCACAATGTCAACGAACCGCTGAGGCTGTCTGAATGTGTAACACAGAGAAAGGTAGGTTAGCGCAATGTATCTACTTCACAACAAGAGGCCGTCATGGTTCTGGAGGCACAGCTAACTAACAACAGGGCGAGTCACATTCTGGAGCCCAAAATGTTTCCAAATCAGGACAGGAAGGGAGGAAGGGAAGGAGCAGAAGGAGTAAGTGGGACACGGAGAGCATAGAAATACAGCATAGCACGACGCAGGGTCTCGGGGCAAAGAAAGGGATGCCAACACACACAAACACAAACACAAACACAAACAACTGATCGCGAGCAGAGGACGCACAGCATGATGAACAGCAGAGACGAATGACAGACAGATGTACACACACACACAGATAAAAATGGCCTGAGAGAGACATTCTTAACTATGCGGGTCCTCCGTGTGGGTCCATCAAGGTGATCAGTCAGTCAGTTAGTTAGTTAGTTAGTTAGTGGCTGATTCTAATAGGGCAGCTTGTACGGTGTAGAAGTAGAAGAGATCAATGTGTGTGCGTGTGCGTGTGAGTGTGTGTGTGTGCGTGTGCGAGCAGGTGTGTATTACCGCTTGCTTGGCCATGTGTGCGGCACACTGCAGACAATGGAGGAGAACATCAGAGCTGTGACAAAGGAGAAGAGAACCAGGTAGATGAGACCCTCCACACCATCGTAGCACAGCCCTGTCAGTGCCTGCACATAGTCCTGGGGAGAGGGGAGGGGAGGGGGGAGGAGGGGAGAGGAGGAGACTGTTGAGTCAGTGTGGGAACTTTGACAACTTTATCCCTTACTCATCATTTCAATAATCACGACACACACACACACACACACAGTGACTCACCATGTGTAGGCTACGACAGTCAACCAGAGCTGTGAGCTGGTGGAGACCAACCTCAGTGGAGTTCAACACAGACTGGATCTGCTCAAGGTTCTCCTACACACACACACACACACACACACATAATATACAAGACATTCTGGTTATATACATGCCTGCCATAATAAACACCAATGTCCACCATCATTACAACAAATTACCACTTTCCCGTGAATTAATAGCTATGTGCCTGTGAGAACACACACACACACACACACTGGAGGTTACACACCTTAGTTTTGGGATAATCACGTGCTGCTGATCTCAGCAGCTCTGCCACGTCATCTTGCATCTCCACTAAGGCTTTGTGGCTCCCTGACAGCCTCTGTACAATTCATACACACACACACACATGCAGAGACATGTATAATTGCTGTAACTGTCAACAAGGATAATCATGCACATCTCTGGATGGAATTAGCGTTTTTTTTACTGCATACTGACACCTACTAATGCTACCCTTGTGGACTAAATATGGCAGGGCATCTGTCGCATGATTTAATAAAATATCTTATTTTACACCTGTAAAATCTTTTGAATCGTCCAATAAGATTATACATATTAATTTGCATGCACAGCCGGATTAACACTTCTATGTGTGGGCAACAACATTCAAGTTCCCACTCCCCCACCCCAAAACCATATATGTCAACTGCATGACCAAAGTTATCACATGCAAACAGAGGAAAAGACATATGTCGCTGTGTTGCTAGCTAGCTAAAGCCCTGTTAAAATAATATACATTTCTAACGTTAAAGCATAGGCCTACATAAAAAATACATAGCCTTAGTAGTAGATCTTTTTTTACAGTAGTCTGATACACATATAGCCAAAGTTTTATCGAAAGTAGTCTTCAAATGCGCTGCCACTGAATAGGCAAAGCACAGTCACTGAATGTGAATGCATGTGTTTGCTTGTATATTACCACGAGCAAAGGACAGGCTACTGAGTGACAGGCAGCCTTGCATTTGTTGATGTTCAGCAGCATGTTCAGTTGTGCGTGGGGCCATCCGTAGGCTAGTCTGGCAGGGCAGGATAACTCTCGTCGGAATAGCACGAAACCCCAAGCGCAAAACAGGAGCAATAAAACTAATTTCTAATGGTGCATTCTCACAGTGAAAATGTATTTAGCTTTATGGTTACAGTTACTAAACATAACCTATAGCCTACGTAGCCTAAATACAGTACAATACTACAATAATCTCTGCTCTATGAGAGCTGCATTGACATAGCGTGTTGAGAAGTCACATGGTTGCATAGACTGTCTATGTTATTACCTGGTAGGTCGACACCCACCGTAATGTAAAACAATAAAAGAAAATCTCTCATTTTGTTTTTACCGATTGGGCTAGTCCATCAATTAGCCTAGCCTACACCGTAACAACCCCTTTGGCAGTGGGACGGCACTATCACGTGATGCGTCTGGCTAAAGAAAGGAAGGCAATCTGGTTGGTTAGTATGGCTATTATACTACTACATGTGATTGTAGTCGGAAAGGTGCACGCTGTTTCCATGTGAACGCTTTTGTTATGCGGACGTTGATCTGAAGTTGTATAGACGCAATCTAATAAGATATTTTGCTTGTGCCCCCTGGGCCCTCTAGGGCCCCTGGGCAGTTGCCCAGTTGCCCTAATGGTTAATCCGGCCCGGTTTGTAAATCTATCCAATTGTTCTCGAAACATTGCTTATGAATGTATGAATGTATAAGGCCAAGACAAATGTCCCTATGGGACAATAAAGTATACATTACTTAACCTTATGAGACCTTTAAATGTCCAAAACTCAAATGTGTTTTAGCACAATTCCCCCTGGCCCACTGCTCATGATTGAAGCACAACTGTGAATGAACATGCCCGTGACTGTACGAAGAGAGGCAGAGAACGATGAAGACGTAGAGTTGTATGAGCCCTTTACATTTCATACCAAAGCAGTGTGTATGTAACAACAAACCTGCTGGAAGGGGTTAACTTGGCCGGCACTGCACCTCAGGTAATACTGCAAGATGTCTGGAAATATACAGAAAAAAACAACATATATAAATACACCCTGGATTAATAAACAACTAACCACAGCTGTACACAGACTGTCTCAACTAGATGTGGCCACATGGATGTTTGTTAGTTTCTGTGTGAGAGTGTTTGTGTGTTTCTTCTGAAGGCAACATCTGGGCTCTGCAGTGTGCCAACATAGCACAAACAAGTCAACAGAATGAAGGACAGGACTCATTACTGGACTGCAACCAGGGAACAGGGAACATAAAAGGAGGGAGAAGAAAGAAAGAGAAGTGAAAGCAAAAGAGATAAAGATCTAAAAATGATTAGAAAAAGCCCAAGACGTGCTCAGAGTCTTTATCCTACATCTGGGACACACACAAAGGCAGGATAGAGGCTTACTGATGCATGCAGTCAGCAGATAGAATAGAGCTCTTACTGGAGTGCCAATCATGCACAATATCATTGAATATGCACACACACACACACACACACACACACAGAGAACAGGAGCACTATCAGGGTTGAGATGTCACTGTAGCCGTTATCAGTCAATCACTAATTGGTTAATAATCAATACTGTAATTGCCGTTCCTCCTCGATAGTTCACTCATTGTTCCACCTCCATAATAATATAAAATGAACGCAGAAATGTTTCTGACGTATATATTATAGAATAACACAAAGAATAAAGAGGACAGTCAATACACTGGCTTCTTCATGTCCGCACTCTGAATAACACCCCACCATACACACACACACATGCACACGCACGCGCGCACACACACATACATGCACACGCACGCGCGCGCACACGTACATGCACACACACGCACACCATAAGCTTACCTTGGTTGATGACTGCATTTTCCCTGGTCACCCGGGTGATGTAGGCGTCTGGAGACACGCAGAAGTCGCTGGCCGTCTGCAAGAGCGTAAACACACATGACACATCGCGCCCCGCGGTACAGCGCTGGGAGAAAGCACTATGTCACCGTGGTAGCGGCTCTGCGATGTTGCCATGGTTACACTTACCGCGGAGACTGCCAACTCCAGGCCAAGGGACCCCCAGCTGATCACCAGAGTCAGAACCCCCAGCAGACACACTCTGAAACAGCCACAGATCAGTGTCAGAGAGACACCTATGCAGTGTGGAGCACATGTAGAGATCCTCTGACCCTCCTACAGCAGAGGAGCTCCAGGACTCCCCAGAGGAGGAAGTGACATTATGGTTGTTGTCATTATAGCCTTATTTATAATCATATTCAAAAGAGGTTCTATGTGACTTTGTGCCACTAGATGTCACACTATGTCGCAAAATGCTTTGTGAGACACGTACATACACGCACGCACGCACATACACGCAGCCGGTCTGGCTATGAAAACAAAGAACAGAGGCGCTTGGGTTACAACACACACAGAGACACAATTACTCTACGTAGAAAACAGTTGTTTGCTGTATACATCACACCACTTTGTAGACCAGAAGGAATGACAGGTGTCATGTTACGCCACAGGTAAGTAACCTACCCAATGAGGGTGCCTCTGGAATTGCGTATCAGACCGAACAGCACCAGAAGACAAATGAGCACATCAAAGAGCAGCAGGACCAGGTAACCAAGCCACCTGGAGATACACAGCACAGTGTGTCAAACGTGTGACAGCATACAGTGTCACAATGTCTACTAATGCAGCTAATCAACTGTACATGAAGGAAAAACACAAGTGCAGAAATCTGTTTTTGTAGGACACTGTTAGTTATGCCAGCAATTTTCCTTAGACAAAAAAGTTTTAGTCACATTTTAGTCATTGTCATCCTAAATAGTTTTAGTTGACGAAAATAGAAAATGTCTTAGTTAACGAAAAGTCATTATATTTTAGTAATCTTTTAGCCAAAAATGTGTCTCCCTTTAAACTAATGCAAAAGTCAAATATGGCCTGTTGTACAGTATGCAGATGATGGCATGGTTGACAGTCAAGCTAACCCTTTATTCGGCCTGGTAGCACAATCTGACAAGTTATTTTGTCCCTCGAATCATTCTCCTTCATTGTAGCCTGGTAGGCATCTATGGAAAGGAATCTGGACTAGCGCTGTTTACTTTTTAAGACTGGCATGTGTGAATGGATCCGGTGTTCTGTCATTCTGTCCTACCTTGTCAGACTATCCTACTCTAGGGAAAAACAATAGTTATATATCTGTCGATCAGTCACTGCAGTCATGTGGACGCATTCGTGACCAGGCTGTCTCGCCAGCTGGCTACAACATTGTGCTGCACACTTATGTTGGCATTTACACACGTTTTTAAATTAAGTTATACCACTAACATTTTAGTCTTGTCTCATTAATGAAAATACATCTTAAATTTTGTCAGTTTTTATTTTCAGTGATCTATTTTCGTATTGTTTCATTTCCTTTTTGTCATGGAAAAGGGTCACTGACAGGGTTATGGTTAGACAAAACTCTCTAACCCTAACCGCACACGAGTGCTGAGTGGATGCCACTGCTCTCCACCTCCTCCCTAATGGCCCCGATACGCTCAGACCATTCTCTGCCCCTTCTCCTACAGTCACACATCCTTTCATACTCCATTGTGTTTCAAAAATAAACTGAGCTGGGGTGGAAATGTTGTAAACCCTGATATGAAAGGCTGTTCAGTACACTGACCTGTACCAGTCCAAGGCCTCCGTCTTGCGGGCCAGCTCTTCCAGGGAGATCTCAGTGTTGGACCAGAAGGGGACCTCCAGCATCAACCTGAGCAGCTCGTCCAGCTGGCCCTGCACCTTCTGCAGTATGGAAACATAGTCTGGCTGCTCCTGGTAGGCTGTCTCCAGCTGGACCAGGCCTTCCTCCACCGTCTGGTTCAAGGCCAGCGCGCTGTCTGACACCTGCGCACGCGCACACACACACACACACACACACACACACACACACGCGTGGGTCACCTTCTGTAGTGCTACATTCTCAAAAGTACACACATACACACACACACATATTGTGTTTGCACACATTATCCCTCTGTCAGCCAACTCACCAGTTTCTCCACCCCTGCCACGGTGTGGTTGGCATGACGAAGGGAATAGGCCAGCCGATTGGCTCCATCACTTGACTCCCCGTTGCCGTAGAATCCAACAGCAATGCCGGCGCTGGGAGACGAGTACACACATTGTGTCTTTAGCACGAGTGCGTTGGCGAACAGACTAAATAACAAATAGAACGGCATTTCTGTCCACCAGGTTCTCAGAGCCAATTACTTTTTAGCAGGGACAATATCTGGGTTATTATAAGGGCAACATGTTACAGTCTGCTGTTATCAACGCGCTATGACTGATATTATCAAGTTGATTTATAGCTGTTGCATCCATGTTTTTATAGAGGTCAAAATAAATAAATACATATAAACAATTTACTGTGTAAACAGGAGCATTGCCTGTTTACATAATTAATAATGCTTGTGAGTGGGTGTTGTGGTGCATTGGTAAATAACTGCTCTTTTGGGAGTACAGCTTGCTGGATCTATTTTGATGTGGAAATAAGTTGTATTGTGGTAGCGGACATTGGGCCCCCACGGCAAAGTGACATACGGGTGGGCATCAACGCTACATGGCTAGGACACTGGCAATAGAAAGTCAGCTTTGACTGCAGACTTGAGTTGGGTGCAGTTCCATTATCTACCAGCAGGAGGCCACACAGAGATCTGGACCCTTTGTTCCGTGTCACCACAGGCCTCTGGCAACCACTACCAAGAATGATTCTCACTCTTACTCATGCACACGCACACACACACACACAGTTCAAACAATAATTAGGTCACCAGACCGCACATAATTTGATCCCAGTAGAGCACGCACACACACACACACACACACAGACACACACACACACAGTGTGTCCACACAGCATCGTGTCTTATGCCATAACCCTCACACCATACTAACACTTCTGCCCCCTAACACAATGACCCCCCTCTCCTTTACTTTAGCCTCTTTTCACCCAAGCCCCTCCCCCTGCCCCTATTTTCTCACACTGCTCATGTCAGTCAGTATTGACCCCCCACCCCTGACCCATATGTGTGTGTGTGTGTGCGTGTGTGCTTTCCTACTGCCACTCTGTGTCCATACATTAACAGCCCAGGCTTGTTTGTACAGTAGAATTTATTGTCGTCGTTATGGCAATTTATTCTAGACCATTAGCTTGAGTGTCTCTGCTAGCCTAAACGCGTCCTCAGCGTCGGCACGAGCATGTCTGTGTGACGCGCGTGTGTGTGTGTGTGTCTAATTTTTATTGTAAGACGTGACATAAACCAGGAGGACAGTTTAACAGGCAGAAAGGGTGTGTCTGTGTGGGGGGGGGGGGGGGGGGGGGGGGGGGGGGGGGGGGGGGGGGGGGGGGGGGGGGGGGGGGGGG
>JAODUH010017116.1:0-10465 GCA_027564835.1 Typhlichthys subterraneus | reverse complement strand
AGATAGGGTGTGTGTGTGTCGCCCCCCCCCCCCCCCCTCTCTCTCTCTCTCTCTCTCTCTCTCTCTCTCTCTCTCCCCCCCCCCCTCTCTCTCTCTCTCTCTCCTATACACTGTCCATCTCTGCTGTCCAAACTCCTGATATTCTCCTTTGAAGCCACTCCCTTTTCCCCCTTTTATTCCATGAGCTATCTCTCCCTATCTTGCCTTCTCTTGAATATCCCTGTTACCTCTGCTGCTGACTCTCCCTCTATTGTACCCAACTGTTTTAATACCTACTGTAAAGGAGAGAGAGAGAGAGAGAGAGAGAGAGAGAGAGAGAGAGAGAGAGAGAGAGAGAGAGAGAGGGAGATTGAACGAAAGAAAGAGATTGAGAGTCGTTTGCCACAGTTACAAGTACGCACACCTTTGAACCACACAATCAACACCAACACAGACAGAACAACAACAATGTTAAAGAATACATAAGTAAATACTAAAATACCCAAAATGCTGTCCTGTCCAAACTATGTTGCAACAGAGGCAGGACATAGCTAGCGATTGATAAGGCTACAGTAAACACAGAGTTGAATTCCAAATCTCAGTATTTGACCTAGATGTTCCTGTCCTCTAGAGAACAATTCCCATGTGAGATGCTTTATTTACACACTGTGGAAGTATACTGTATCAACAAATCACCTCACCTCAATCAGAGGTGAGGTGTGTATCACAGCATGCATCACAGAGGGACACAGAGCTCATTATCACAATGTTTTCACTCCTTATTTCTCAACCCCATATTTCAATCCCATTTCAAAGTTTATATTTTGATAAGCAAGTGTCAGGTGGAGGGGTGCAAGATGGTGGAAATCTGTGAATGGGCAAAGACAGATATGTTCATAACAAATATAGATGTGCGTTGGCTAGTTCCAAAAATGCAATCTAAGAAAGATGGTGTAAGACGCATGCCTGCAAATAGACTCAAGCACACGCGCATGTATAAAACATTTACCCACAAAATATTATTGTTAATCATGAAATATTTAAAGGCTGCAAACAGTCTGATCTGAGTCACGCACTCGCATGTACAGACAGTTTTCTACCGACTGTATAATTTATTTCTCGTCTCTGCATCAAATCTGCTTCTGTCTCCATGGCAACCTTTCTAGGACAGAACGGCGAGCAAACAGAGAGAAACAATAAATAACAGAAGAGAGTGAAAAGATAAGGAATATGGAAGAGTGTTAAGGGGCAAAGAGGTTGAATAGTCTTGCCTACAAGTAGGCGTACTGGACCTTACGGGGCAAACACAAAATACAACTAACTCAGTAACACCCCAAGCTTCAGTTAAATCTTTCATGCTTGAACATGCCTGATGGCGAGGGTGTTCATGTGCTGAGCGGGATATTTTATAGTCAAATGCAGTCCATGTTGTATGACTTAATCCAAACATTACAGCAAACATTTAACATGGCTCCAGAACAACAACCCAGTGCTCATACTGAAGTACAACTGCTGAGCTTTAGGAAAACGCATTGGACTACATGATACCAGCAAATAAGTGGAACACTACAGAAAGACCAATACCCATACTGACGTACTGCCTAAAGGCCCCTGTGCGCGTGACGTAAATATCGTGACGTGTAAAGTCCGCACGGACTGTCGCGCACATCAATAAATGTCTATCGCATGTGCGAAAGGCTGAAGCCCACTAGACTGCAATGGATGCCCTACTAAGCTCACAAATTAGTGTTCTAGGCATATAAAAATATGGATTTCCCGCGAATATCTTATAATCTTGGTTACACCAATATTGTTCACGGGAAACAATGTACTATATGCACATCAAAATCGTAGTTATAAATAGTGTTAATTTCTAAGCACTTTTTTGTATACAGAAACAGCCGACTCAACTCTTCCGTGTCCTCGTTGTGCGATACCAGGCATTTGGCAGTATGTAGCGGCCTTTATCATGTTCTTTTAAAGCTAAAATCTGTTTGTCTTCATTTCCATTTTGTTACAGTGTGGATAATATTTAAATGAAACATGTAGCTATTAAACGTTTCTACCCGTCATCTGCATTTCTTGTCTTGCTTTCCACAAGTTAGGGTTAACATGGAACTACCAATATGGCAGGACATCTAGTGTCACGCGTGTCAAGCTAACCCTCACATTGGGCAATTTCTACTTCTACTGTGGCACTTCAAGATGTTCAGCTCTAACGTGTGTTGGGAGCTGAACAGCTTATTAGAGTGCAGAACATCATTTCTGACATTATTGTCTGTAGAAAGCTTCTTGGAATAAAGGCAAGAAAAAAAGGTACAGTATTGGTATTGCTAAGGTATTGTGTTACCCTGCTCCTGGTAAGAAGTCATGATTTTTACGTCAAAATAATCATGGAGGAATATCAATGATTAAAGTGCCACTTCCCCCCCAGCTCTGAGCCTGACTCTGCCCACTACACAATTATGAAAAACGCGTATTCAAAGAGATAGGGCAGGGACGAGGAAGGCCCAAGAGTGGGGCGTCCATTAACATTAGTTAACATTTAAATGCCATTACGCACCAGTGTTCCAACTGTACACTTACAGCAGCATGGGCCTTGGGACGATTATAAAACAGAGATGACATGTAGAGACATGTTCAACCCATAGAATTCAGAAAAATGAGAATTCTGCCAACAATAACACCAGCACTGTCTCATCACGGCTCAGTCCTATTATTCACTTAACAGCTCAAATAAAACAGCAGAGCGCAGTTACTCTAACGAGCTGGCTGTAATGGCGGGAAAGCCTTTCAGCACTGTACTGGCCAAGGCAAGGTGGTGGTGGATTCCACAGGGGGCGATGATGGGGGGGTCTGCGTTGGAGGACCGCCTACCTGCAGACGAGCGTGGCGATGATGACGCACCACGCGGTGCAGCAGCAGTCGGCGCTGGGCCGCTGGCCGTGCGAGGTGTGGGCGTGCGAGGACGAGGAGGACGATGAGGAGGAGGAGTCACCCTTGCGTCGCCGGCAGCAGAGCCAGAAGGAGTAGAAGAGGAGGAACAGGAGGTCCAGGCCCAGGCACACCAGGGCCACAGCGCCCAGCAACAACACCGACTGGTGTAGAGAGAGAGGGGGGGGGGGAGAGAGAGGGGGGGGAGAAAGAGAGAGAGAGAGAAACCTTTGGGAAATAGAAGTAGGGGTCTTTGATGGAAGAAACAAATGACCACCAGAGGAGATTTCTCTTTCGGTGTCACCCTCTGCCATAACAGTCATAAACCACAGAGCGACAAATCACACACATATAGCATAAAGGACACACCCGCCCTTGCACGGTGGGCGTGTGTGGGCGTGTGTGTGTGTGTGACCACTGCGCATCCGTGTAGACCGACCGTTAATTTACCTTCCTACGTGCGTTACAGTCCAGACAGTACAGCTTTTATGCTCATGTTTTCAGCAGGGCAATGTTAAGATTTACTGTGTTTTCTCATTAGATAGCTGTGGGAGCCGCCGCCGTAAAATGGGGGGGTCGCCTACTACTACAGAGTGCTTAATTTGACCCTGAGGGAAAGACATAAATGTACATTATGGAGGTAAATGTGTAAAGGAGGACACAGGAGGAGGAGACCGGATGGACCAGTCCATGTGAGAGGATAGAAAAACGGCGGCAGAGGATAAATAGAAAAATCTGAGAAAGGGGAGAACGAATGAAAGCTAGCATGAGAGCGTGTAAAGGGAGGCTTTGACAGAGAGAAATGGCAGGGATTGGGGGACTTTAATGAAAGAATTCCCGTGGATGGTGGTAAAACCCTGTTTTGTCAGATGATCAAATTGAAGTTTGGGCTGCAGGCTTTGCTCCATTATTGGCAGTGGATGAGGAGGAGGAGGAGGAGGAGGAGGAGGAGCTCTTTATTTCCCAGTGTCTTTGATCTGACAGGCCTCCTGCTTCCTGACAGACCTGAGCTCCTCACCTCCTCGCCAAGCGGCATCACACACACAGGAACAGGTGCACAAACACAATGGAGAATGGATGGACACACACACACATAGAAATGCAAACTCACTCACATTCATGTAACACAAAACACACACACACACAGTATACATGCGCAGACAACAATGCAGAGTGCACACAGATACACACAAGCACACAAGCGCTCCCATCGGAAAAGCACACCAAAGCCAGGTTTATTAAAGTGCCTCGCACAGTGCAGTGCGGCAGGATGTTTACTGGTTGCAAATGGGAGGCAAATCTTGGCCATAATCAAAGTGTTTACAATAGGCTTCACCAACCACTGCATTACTGAGCGACAGACAGGCAGAAGAGCAATAAAGTTGAAAGCACTTACGGTCATTTATGTGGTCTGTTAGTCCAGTTTCCACCAGAAAGACAGTGAGGAGAAAGAGCTGTTATTTACATTAAACAACAAGAATACATAAAAATAGATAAATAGATAGACAGACATTTAGACAGACAGACAGACAGACATTTAGACACAGATAGATAGATAGATAGATAGACAGACAGACAGACAGAAAGACAGACAGACAGACAGACAGCCTGTGGTTCTCTCATTCAGATGCAGCATCCCTATCGACCCAAGTGCCTATCACAGCGGCTCCCATTGACACGACAGAGGAGCACTAACTGAAAGGGAGGAGACACCTTGACCTTTCCATCTTTGACCTCCGCATTCGGCCTCCCCTCCCATCTCCTCCCTTGTGACCTCTGTCACCTTGCTCCTCCGGGAGTTATGTTAGGCGTGTGCTGCATTTCATCAGTATTTAGGGTGTGGGTGTGTGTTTGTGTGTGTGTGTGCGTGTTATGTATACTGGAACTGTACCTGTTTAATATCATGTTTGCTATCCAGCATGTTTGCACATATTTCTGCATTTTGCAATGTGTGTGGGAGGTGAACAACTGTGAATCTTTGCCATTAGATGCAGAGCTCACACCGGCAGCAGGAGTAGAAACAATATCTTTTCACTCTCGCTCTCGCTCTCTCTCTCTCTCTCTCTCTCTCGCTCTAGCAGAGAAAATGAACACTCAATCTCCCTGCCCTCCACTAACACAGCTCTATCTAAGGCTACATACCACCCTGGAACAGAACCATCGGAGAATGGAGAGAAATATAACAGGCTTGCCGAATTTATCTCTGATTGCTGATTGAATTACTCACCAATCAGATGCCAGAGTTGCATCTGATCAATAATGGGAGTAATCCATGCTTGGCGAGGGGATCAATTGCAAAGTAATTAGACACAGCTCAGGCTTAAAGCAGGCCCCAATCAATGAAACCTCTCTGTGACTGTATAAAGTGCATCACAGTATGCCGGAGAAGATTACTGAAGCAGAAACTCATTTTTAAGGCTTAATTGTACTGCTAAAACACTATTAATGTTTGATCCAATTATTACAATCACTTTAATTAATCAACACCTAATAAAAACACTACAACATTAAATAGATTATTTCAAGGGTGATCAGAGAGCATTGTGGGTAAATTAGTCTTTAACCAGATTACATACATTTTCAGATCTAATTGATCAAATGTTAACATAACAAATTTTTTTGCGCAGCACTAAATGAAGTAACGTAATCTGCAGAGCCCGTCAATTATTAATAACTTTTTTTTAATGCTTCATATATTGCAGGCCGGATATGATGTCTCAAGACCTCGCCCCTTATTTTGCCCAGATAAGGGCCGACTGTGATTATAAATGTCACTTAGTAAAGCTGTACTCACAGTTTGAGGGGATGTGTATGGCGGCCTGGCCATGCATGGCAGCATGCATCAGGAGGAACGGCAGGAGGGAGATCATTCTGAGGAGTCGGGTGGAGCACTGCCCCCTACTGGCCACCGGCTGTCGCTGCATGTGAGGCAATGCTCACTGTCCCATCAAAGTTCCACCTGCTCTCGCACACGTTAGATGTACACAGAGGGCAAGCTTACACACACACACACGCACGCGAACGCACACAGGCACAGGCACACGCTCGTGCTGAGCAGGCGTGTGTCTCTCTATTTCCGTCTTTCCGGCGGGGGAACCCGGCGACGCCTCAGATCTCCACAATCCTCTCTGGTTTTTACGAAGCCTCTTCTGCTTCCCACACTTCTTCTTTAGCTAGCAGGTTCTCCTCTTGTCTGGTGGGTGGGGGGATTGGACAGAGGTGGGGGGGGGGGAAGAGGCAAGGAGGAAGACGTGTCAAAATGTGAGAAAGACATCCCCCACCATCCAGCAGTAACGTGGTCACGCTGGGTGTACGCACAGCAGCCGAGCAGCAACAAACATCTACGTCACAGAGGACCACAGGCAACGTCTATCACCGCACATGCCCCATAAGAATAGGACCATTACAGGCTTATACTAAGGTTGGTGGCCCGTGTGAAGGGGTCAGGCAGCCGGGCAGATAGACTGAATAGCACAACAAGAGGTTGAACACATGGCACACATACCGTACACACACACACGCGCACGCACGCACACACACACACACACACACACACACACACACGCAGTGGCCTGGCCATATGCACTGCAGACAGGACCAGCTCAGATTGATGCGAGTGTCAAATCGGATAACAAGTCTGATATCTGAAGTCTGACAAAATAGCTCATAATGAGGTTGAGTAGGGGAGGAGAAGGTTAAGGGGTGTGGTTTGTTTCCATGTGAAATGTATGCTGTACAGCCCTCTGAGACTGCAACGTGATAAAGGGCTGTATAAAATAACATTGACTTGACTTGACGTGGCGGGCTGGAGCGCTGACCCAGTCCAACTGTTGTGATGTATGCATTTCTCTGTTGTTTTCTCCTGCAGTGTGTGCATTAATGGCACTGTGCTTCACGTGCAAGAGGGGCTACACCCCCCCTGCCGCGAGGCTGCCCGTCATCCATCTGTATACCCTTGGAGCTTACAGCCATCGCCCCGCCCCCGCGACACACCATGTGGAGCCACTGCTGCTGCCCCCGCTGACTGTTTACAATCCACAGCATCGCACGCAAGGAGCTGCTAACGCGGCGTTGCCATGGAGACGTACCGCACACACCGCGTCAGACCAAATAGAAGATAACAGAAGAACAGGATAGTTATATAGTATAGTTTGTATACTATAGTATAGTCATTTTTGTCAATAACAAATATGGCCGTCACAGTAGATCCACTTTAGTATTTGGCTCCGCATGCGACCGCCGGCTGGCTTGTGCCAACCCGTCGAGGAGTGACCTTGGAGAGGAAGTGGGGGAAGGGGGAGCGTGCGGCGAGGGGGAGAGCGACAAATGAAGGGAGATGGAGAGGTGGATGGACGTCCCTTCTCTTTCATCTTGTTGGCGATGGCGTTGGCCAGTTTCATTAACTGGGCTTCTCCCTGTCAGTCAGGGGAGAACTGAACGATTTCTTGGAAGCGGTATAGAGAGGAGTTGGGGGAGGGGGGGGGGGGGGGGGGGGCACTTTGGGGATTTATCCCACATACAAGCTCGGGGCGGACGCGTCAACAGAGCCAAGTGAGACTCATTTAAAGACCAAACAGGAATTAGTGCCCTAATAAGGCAGTTTAAACTAACAGCATTAGGATTAAATGAGCCACTACACTGGTGACTCCTGACAGACCAATGGCGTGACTGGGGCGGAGAGGCTGCAGGAGGTGGAAACAGCAGGGCGGATAGGCAAGGAGGAACGACAAGATTTATGACGGAGGGAGCAGGAGAGAGGGAAAGCTGGAGGGTAAGGAGGAGGAGAGGGGAGGAGAGCAGAGGTGTGGAAGGATGGGAAGAGGAGGGGCGATGAAGGATGACAGCTCTGACGATAGTCCAGCCTTTAAACACACACACACACACACACACACACACACTCAAACAGCTGTTTCAATCAATGTTCAATAATTTGGTCCCCTCTCTCTCACTCTCTCTCTCTTACAGGAGATCTCAGGAGAGGAGGTACATGGAGCCCAATTACAGCCGTCTACTCCCTACTGGCCCCTTCCCAAATGCTGGTAGAGGTGGATGAATGGCGCGGGGCTTGGCAGGGCATTAGCACCAGGCCTAATGCGGGGCCGGGAACACTGCGATCCGTATCTCTTCCAGGGAGACCGCCACTGCCAATCACAATCTGCCACGGCTGTACCACCACACACACACGCACAGACGCGTCCGTACACGCGCGCACGTGTGTGTGTGTGTGTGTGCGCGCACAGCAGGAGGCAGGGGGCCGCACAAAGGGAAGCTGCTAATGAACGGATGGACAGACAGACAGACGCAGGCAGCCAGACAGAGGCAGACACACAAACGGGTGGAAACCAGACAGCTCAAGTGGTGGCGTATGCTCCGCTAGGCCGCAGTCGGGGGAACAGAATCGCGCCAGGGAGAATATTCCGGTCATGCTGAGTGCAGGCGGTAAAGGAGAACGCTATAATGGGATGGGTGGGGTTGACAGGAAGAGACCGACTACAAGACGGAAAGGACAGATCGAAGGAAGGAGAGAGAGAGAGGGAGGGAGGGAGGGCGAGAGAGAGGCATGTCAGGTTAGCATGTAATGAGGCTCAGCGATCTCTGAGCCACCCAAACATGCTGATTGAATAACAAAGGCTGACGGGCTGACAAGACCCAAACACACACACACACGCACACACACGCACACGCACAGACACGCACACACACAGACACACACACACACACACACACATTTCCAGGTGCTTGCTGAGGCTGTGCGTCTGCCTACTCTATTGTGACAGGGGTGAGTGACACCGCCATGGCAACAGCAGATGCCTGGCTTCACCACCTCTGAGCGTCCACCATGCAGCTGTCGGGGGTCCAATGGCATCGCTGATACCTGCCTCGCTGGAGGGGTCAGAGGTCAGAGCCCTGAGAGGGCTGAGGTGACCCACCGCACTGCCGCTGAGAGCTGAGAGCAATTATCACCCCCGGAACATCATAGAAGGCCATTGGGGGTCAGTCGCTCCTAATAGTGGATATGGAGGCTGGCTAGGGTTCTCAGAATGATAGTCACAACCCCCTGGGCTGACATTGATTCTTTTATGTTTATTTATTATATTTTATTTTATTTTTTGAGGGGAAGGGAGGGGATGTTCAAGTTTTTAAAATAACATTTTTGTTATTATATCACAGTGTAGTAAAAATGTTGTTTGAAGATGCATCATTTTAGAGACGTTTGTTGTATCGTTGTACTGATTTAATTGCTTTTCCTTTTCTTTTTTATAGAAAAATGTTGAACGAGACTGTATTACTGAGACAGCCACTAAATTACCTACCTAGAGAGCTGACGTATATATAGCGTTACATTACGTTACATTACATTACTCCAGCCCACTGTCTTAAACGTGTTTTTGGTTCAGGAATAGCCCAGCAATGATATTTATGCTGCAAGAAAAAAAAACCACAAGCTACACAACAACATCAGTCTGAGTCGAACAACGTTTTAGAATGTATTCTGCTGTTTCTAGTACAAAAAAATGTGACTGCAGAGAATAGGCTTCTGACAAGTCATGTATCAAACGAGCCCAATCGACCAAATCAATTGTGCAGCTAAATGAATTATTCATGTTCCTCTCGCTTTAAGGCGTTTCGCTTACAAAACACAAATAACACAGATTTCGTATGAATGTTGCTTGCAATCCTATCATTAGCAGTGCATAACAACAGCAGCAAGATTGTGGCGAGCTGTGTTCACCTTCTGTCATCTATTAGATGTGAAATTGCAGCCTTCCTCTGCCAAAAAGTGTAATTAGTATTAATTAGACGTTCAATAGGCATCGTCTGTGTGGCGGCTGCATAGCTAGATGCTGAACAGGCCTATTATCATGTCTTAAATAAAGGAAGGGGGGCAACATCACACCACAGGGGTCAGATCACGCTACCGGTTTCACGTACAGAATATAGCGTGGTCTTGCTGTGCAAACAACACATATTGCCGCATTAGGCCTCAATAAAAGAGCCCACAGGTGTTTGCTCTAATAGCTTAGCACATCAGTATGAGTGGTAGATATTACAGTAGCCTGCTGTATTTGTTCTCCACTCATGGTAAGCCATGCATACATCTGCCCTCAGGGCGTCGATGGTCACATGCCACAGTATTGTATTCCGCTGACTGCGTGCGTATGTGTGTGTGTGTGTGTGTGTGTGCGCGTGCATGCATGCGTGTGCATGTGCTTGTCCCGTGTGCTGGCTCATCTTTAAATATTAATAACCACCTCCAACTGTGAAGATGTGTACGCGAGGAGGAGTTTGGGGGGGTATACATTAATACAAGCCTTCCACCCTCCTCTTCCACCCTCCTCCGCCCCCCAGGGTCTGGCTGGGCCTGGTGTTGAGGGAGAGCAGGGGAGCGGTGGGTGGTGCCGATTTAAAGGAAGGGATGAGGGGTGGTGGCCAGAGAGAGACCAGGCACAAAGAGCGGGAGATTACGCAGGTCATCCAGAGAGAACATGAAGGGCAAGGTTGGGGGCATGGCGTAGGGGTGGGGGGGGTGGGGGGGTCGGGGGGGGGGTTT
>JAODUH010017105.1:0-26679 GCA_027564835.1 Typhlichthys subterraneus | reverse complement strand
ACATTAGTGCTCTCCCTAATGCCCTGCATGTTGACATCTACAACATGCAGGGCAGGGGGTCCCCCAGGACCAGGGTTAGAGCAGGGAGACATTTACAACATGCAGGGCAGGGGGTCCCCAGGACCAGGGTTGAGTCCTGGGGACTTCCTAAGTAGCTCCACCCCCAACACCTTGGAAATGCATTGCCAAGGCTGGAATAGTGTTGTGCAGTGCAGTCTGCACCACTTTGTTTGTGTTCCCGTTCTCAGGGCTGTGTACAAACGCCAGATTATTTTCACGGCATGCACAAAAAGCAGACAGCTAGCAGGCTATGAGGAGATATTCTGATATATTAACAGTTGCTGATTGCTGCATCAATACAACTGGAGCACTTTGCCAAACTAGTAAGAATGTTAGAGTGGATCTAGTAAAAACAAGTAATATTCTCACACTCCTCACAGCTAAAGAGATGTTAGAGTGGATCTAGTAAAAACAAGTAATATTCTCACACTCCTCACATCTAAAGAGATGTTAACAGTGGTTCTATAAAATAAAGAATATTCCCCAAATTCTCACAGCTAAAGAGTAAATGTTAACGTGTACATTGTGGTAGAGCTATATGAAGCGATATAAACAGTTGTAACAACTGTGATTGCCTAAAGGCTGCTCATATAGTTTCAAAATTAACCAGAGGTCTACGTCCTTAGAATGCAAAAGCCAAACATTCCCAAATAGAGCGTGTCCAGAACCTGGACGAGTTCAGCCTTTGTCTCATATGTTGAGACATTATTTTGGAACATTCAAGTGGTTTATTTTCTTATGGCGAGCAGTGTGTGATCTCTGATTTTTGCCATGTTTCTTGTAGTGAACAGAGATTATTAACAAATTCAAAAGACAAGTTGGAGAGATATCCGCAGGAGCTTTGGTGTTACCATAGTATTCTTTTTCACCTTATTCTGCATTGCATGCTGTGCGTGCAGCCCGTGCTCATGTAGGGATGTTTGTAGTAGAAAGAGTATTTGGTTACCTCCATTCGTACGTAACGTGTCCTTCTGTGCATTGACAAGCACCCAAGCCAAAGAAAGCCTTTGTAGCCTTTTGGTAGAGGTTTTGTTGTCTATTATTGTGACTTAGTTCTGATGACACAGCAGTTGAGTTTAAGAGACAATGCTACTACAACACAGGTTTAATTATAGATTAAAGAGGGATTTTGAGACCTTAAAGGTACGGTACGTGATTCTAATCTAATACACTTTTTTGTAAAATACAGAGAATATCTCCAACAATCCGCTAGCTGTCGACGGCAAAGTGGTGCAGACCGCACCACACAACACTATTCTAGCCACGGTGAGCTGTGTCCAATGTAAGGGGTGGAGCTTTTGAGGGAGCACCCTATGGCACTAAAGGGAGGTGGTTTAGATTAATTAAAATATCAACAGTCTAAAGAGATTATAATTGCACAGAGAGAGCGTTTTAATGCATTTCAATTAAGCAAAAATTGAAAGCTTTTGGTCTCCTAGAGGGCGTACTCTTTATGCAGCATTTCTTACTCCATTTTTTTAAATTATACAAAACAATTAACAATGTTTGTTTCTTTAGATTTTTCTAATTAAAGGTGCCCTATTTGTACTTTTGCAGAAGCCCACCACAATGAGATTATCTCCACCAAGATTCCAGCTGGACTACATATACCAGTCAGGATATGTTCACAAAGGTAAGAAACATAAGAGTGCACATCATGAAATACAACAAATGCCCTCAGCCTAAAACTCAGATACTTGTGGAAAGGCTCCCTTTGCACGGTGCCACAGTAGATAGCACCGTGGCCTCACAGCAAGAAGGTCCCGGGTTCGAACCCCGGTCGTCCCGGCCTTTCTTTGTGGAGTTTGCATGTTCTCCTCGTGTCTGAGTGGGTTTCCCCACTATCATAATACATGTTAGGTTCACCCTCCAGTGTGACCAGTGACACTGGTTTCAATCTGGAGTTGGTGCCTGGGCGCTGCACAGCGGCTGCCCACTGCTCCCTTGAGGGATGGGTTAAATGCAGAAAACGAATATTGCTACATGTATGTGACAATACAAACTACCTTTACCTTCCAGAAGGGCATTTGTTGTATTTCATGAACACACGTTTAAATACACACAGGAGTAATTTCCAGCCATATGCTTTTATATTTCAATGCGCTTATAAAACTATAAACAAATTTTTCTTGCTGTACAGGACCGAACCAAATCCCACCTTCAGAAGTTACACGTCACAGAAGCCGAAGTCCATTAAGGGAAACTGAAAAGTAGGCACTAATGCTTTGCTAAGATTCGTGAAATAACCTTCAAATGTTGAATGAATGACTTGATAGGAATTTTAATGTAGTTAAATGTACAAAGCTGTGACCTCTGTAATGGCGAGTGTGCAAGTCTTGTTTCAAAACGATTGTGTTGCCAAGGAGAAGACAACGTTTTTTCACAGCAATGGCGGATTGTGGAGCCTCAAAATAGTTACATTTTTTTTTCTTCTTCTTTTCAAATTGCCCAACAAGCACTTCCTTGAACTATTTGGCCATAGGTTTTTGCCTCTCCATGAACGAGAATACAATTAACTAAGCCATTACATAATAATTGACAGATTTGTATATTTATAGCACAGGTTGTATTTATGTTGATGTATTTTCTGACATTTACATTTTTTTGGAAGAATATAAGTTTGGGGTCAAGTAAATGGTAAATGGGTGCATTTATATAGCGCTTAAAAGCGCTTTACAGTATTTTGCCTGATATTCATAATTTGTCAGGCAATTTGGGGACCCCCCCCCCCCCCCAGGGGTCCCGGTCCTCATGTTGAAGACCTCTGGTCTGGAGCAATGTTCTGTGCGTGTGTGTGTGTGTGTGTGGGCGGGGGGGGAGAATTATCAACAAGCTGTAGTTCTTTTGTTATTCAGCGATCAATCCCATGTGTGGTCGTAATGTTGTGTGTGCCCAGGAGCCCCTTCACCTGCGAGCTGTGTGAGGTTGAGCTGGCCAAGATGGAGGACTTTGAGGAGCACCTGGAGAGCAAGGCCCACTGGGACGTGCTGGAACACGTTCAGCGGCAGAACAACTATGACGACCTGGCTATAGCCTTCCTCCAGGTGTGTGGACGCATGGCGAACATGAACGCAGCCAACCAGACGGCAAGGTCCTTTTAGGCAGGTCTGGCCGCTCGGCAGCCATCTTGCTAAGGTCAAGGTCTTTATAGGCATCTCGGCAGCCATCTTGCTAAGTCAAGGTCTTTATAGTCAACTCTTGGGCCATCTTGCTAAAGTCAATGTCCTTATCAACAACTTATTAGACAGCCTAAGAAATGTAGCCTATAGCCTAAAACAATCACAAAATGAAATGAAAATCATAAAAGCCCTTCAAACTTCTTTTTATTACATTGCCTATTTTAGAGTTACAACTGGTCATATCTATTAAAATGTGTGTTTTTGGTCAAGGTTGTGTTAGACACTGATCTAATACTAAATTATATATAGTCTATGATCTAAAGCCCTTTTCACACATGCTGTATAACCCTGCATTTTACAGTAAAGGGACCGTTACTTATTCTTATTATTGTTATTATTATTATGCTTGGTTAGAACACAAAGCTAAAATGTTTGTATACTATTTGTAAGCTGTAGCAAATTCACAAACCATAGTGTAGCAGGGCTTCTGCACATAAAGCATATAAATAGCCTCTAGCTGACAACAGTGGAAGATGGGATGTAGGCCTATATGTGCTGCGCTGCATATGTTTCATGTAGAAATTCAAGTTGTGCGATAAACAGAGTCCTTAAAGGCAAGTTTGGCCTCTCAGCAGCCAGCCATGCTGAGGTCAAAGTCCAACTGCCATTTTTAATGCCACAGACTTCTCCAATACAGTTCCATTCAGGATGCGGCCTGTCTCCTTTTATAACGTCTCCGCAGAAGGTTTCGTGCGGCCGACACGGCTTGTTCCCTGAGGGCAGCGTCCAAAACGGCATTTACAGTTAACCAATTGACCTGGTCCAGTTTTTCCGGTTGGTTCAGGGAACATGCAAATTGCAAGAGTTTGAATCCCCTGGCTTCCGTCCACGTCTAATCTAGTCTAGCACCGTCACCTGCCTATCGTCGGTTCACAGGAGATGGCGTAAACGACTGTTGTTCCATGGCAAGCGGTCACTGTATTTTATTTTTCTCTCCCTCCATGTCTCCAGGAAGTCCTGCTCTTCAAAATTAAACAGTGCAGTCAGGCCATGGCGAAAAGCGCAATAAAAGGTAAACCACACCCTGAAATGAAATATTCAAAAAATGAGGGGGAGGGGGTTGGGGAAAGGAAGCGGCCGGTTCCAACAGCATTGTGGCCCTCTCTTTTGCCAGCCCTGCAAGAGAAAGAGCACATGACCATGGTGGAACTGGTCCATTGTGCGGCCTGTGAAGTGAACATCTCCACCTCTGTGTCTGCGGTGCAGCATCACCTAACCTCTCAGGAACACGATCACAACAAAAGGGTATACTTCTTATTTTATTTTTTGGAAGACATTTGACTAACCTGACATGCCAGATGGATTGTTAGTCACAAGTTCATCTGGGGAGCCGTCCATCGAAACTACAGTTGATTGGATGAAACATCTGGTCGTTTTCGCTGTCAGCGCACCTAAACCACGCCCGTATAGCTATCAGTACGACACCGATTGGCAAGTTCACTTGCTACTCGGACACATTCGCGATGATAGGCTTTCCAGACTGATCCTCGCTGCGAGGCAAACATTCAACATCGGTGTATCAAAACACACTGATGCCTGGCTGTGTAAGGCAATGTGTCCACATAACGGCCTGTATGTCAGTTGTTCCCAATGAAAGGAGAACGCAAGCCGCTGCATGGGGCTGCCTAGAGAAATATCACAGCATCTTTATATTCTTTTTTTTTTTTTGTGCGGTTGCTTCTCCCATTACTTTTAGTTGAAAAGTCTGAACTTATCAGGGGTGTCATCGCTGCTCCTTTTCAGGCAACCCATCAGGTGGGGCGGGACTCACTCCCGGTTTTCAATGAAATCAAATGGCCAACTGAAAAATTGAGTTGTAGCTCGGTTTGATTTATTTATTTATACAAATTTCTTTACACAAATAGCTACTAAAAAGTCATATACAACGGTGGTTATGTTGTCATGGAATAAACACACAGCACCTTTCTGCCGAGAGTGATGCTTTACGAACACGCGACCCAAAGCTAGCTTCATGAGACCATCCTGATCTCAGTCTCTGCTGCATCGGTCTGGAAACGCTCAGCAGACAGCTGTCCCGATCGATTTGCTCAGTCAACGTCGATCGGAAGAAATGCCTACATTCTAAAGTGACACTGAAGCTGATCGCTCAGGCCGGGATAAAAATAGGCCATGTTCTGAACATGCTTGATTGAAGTTGAAGTTGCATTTCTTGTTTGCGTTGAAGGTGTTCAGCGATCGACAGAGGCGCACATGTCTTGTCAGGGCAGAGACCATGATGCAGGAGCTGAAACCTCAGTTTGAACATTTTCTCAAGGTATTTATTTATCAGAAGAAACTCACATTTAGTTTATAGCTCGGATGTTTGTTCCTTCTTAACAAATGCAGTGCTTCATTTGGATTCATTCTGAGTTTCTATTCAGGGTGGCGATCCATTTCTATGACTGGATTCATCTAAGAGCTTACTAAACCACGATGTACTTCGTTCCAGAGCAAGGACTTCACTCTGACATTTTAAGCTTACTACAGACCTGACATTGCTCTGACATTGGACCTGATCACGTCTTATGCTAGCTAGATACAGATGATAGCAGTGAAGCTGTTTCTATCCCAGGATAGACTATTTTTGTAAAATACAGTGTGGACTTCAATTCTTCATTGATTTTGTTTTGTCATTGTATTTAATAGCTATTCTAGGCAATTGTCCTTTAATTACATGTTCTTGTAGGGTTAGTTTGCCATTAGTTTTCTGGATAGATCTGATGCTTTCCCTCAATAACTTTGAGCGTGAATACCTGTGTTTTGTTCAAGACCACCTTCACGAATCACATTTTGTGAACCACATGTGCAGCTAGTTGCCAAGCACAAGTTTCAAAATTAAAAAATGACAACATTCATTGACATCATTGTGCAAACTTAAGGGGAAAATGCAGACTGGCTGGATGACAAAAAGATGCTGATCGCTGTAGATACGCTTTAAGTCATTAACTAAACTAAAATTACACAATTCAACAAAATGGCCTTAATGCTTGAGCCTTGTTGCTTAACTTTTTATTTAGAACATCACAAAAATGTAGTCATTTTGTTATTTAGTACATTTAAAATTTTATTTTAAAAACAGCATAATTTTGAAACTTGAAAACATTAAATATAATGACAATTGATGGGGCAGCAATTATCAGCGCTCTGGCTGGACAAGATTGATTTGTTGAACCACTAATGTCAAAAGTTTGTATTTTAAAACAATGCATCGACTGCAACTTTCAAATTCTGTGCATAATGTTTTCCATTCAAAATTTCTCCTTTTGTTCTTTTATAGTAGCATATTAACAACACCCCGACCCACCCCCACTTGCAGTCACCAAATTATATAATCCTTTTTCCCTGAAAATAGAGACATTGTGGTCTAGAACATGACAATACAAAAGACAACGCAATTACATTATTCTATGTATATTATAAAAGTGAATAATTGTATATAGAAGATAGGTGCTCCCAAATTGGAAAAAATGTTTGACTTAAAACCATGAAACGTTGAGGTAAAGGTTGTCTTGTTTAGAAATGGGATTCCACTCCACTGCATAAAACAAAACTGCCCCATTAGTAAGTATTCCCAAAAATGGGCTGTGTAAAAATGGAAATAATACCCAAAATATACTTCGTTTTTGAATGTTCAAACATGTAAACCATTTCAGCAACTTTTTTTTTTCTTTTGCGCCAATATTTAATTTACCTAAAACATGTGAAGTGACACCAATGTACATAACACATATACACATTCTAGTCAACTCTAAGGAGGTCCCCATTAGTATCATGAGGCAGAATGGGTTGCGGTGAGGGAGATATCTTGGTCGGCCTTCTCCGTGAGGGGGTCCATGGAGGGCCACGGCACCTCCACCATGCTGAGCCCAGTGTGCGGAACACTTGTGTTCATAATGTGTCTCTGTAAATGTTTAATCCAGTCCTCCTGGACAGACAAAGGACCCTGGAAGACTAGGTCACAGAACCTACCAATGAGGACGAGAATGAATCATGTATGCTAATTACCAAGATATATTAACAATATTGATGATGCATTTTATTTATGGAGTGCTTTTCAGGGTACGCACACACTTCAGTTGATGTAATGATCACCAAAAGGAAGACAACAAGCATGATTAATCTCACACTTAAAAAGTAGTTTATAATATAGATATCTCTTCTCATCAGTAGTGAGAAAACCCACTAGATGTTTACAAATCCCAAAGCAGTGATCATACAGTTGTTTGTGCTGTGGGAATTGCACACAGCTATTGACTAAAACATTCACTTCGATTGTGTTGTGTAGTGTTATTACCTGCAGGTAAGTCTATACATTTCCTCTGGAGTGTGGGGGACAGGCAAGGTCTTCTTCTTGGAGCCAGGCCTGGAGCGGTACCGCCTTGCTTTACAGTCATATGCTGAAAAACAGAAGGAGCCCTTGGGTAAAAAATTTAAAATTAAAATTGAGAATTTACACCAATGTTGAACCGGACTTGATGTCTGAATTTAAACTAAACTTGTCAGTTGGGATGGCAGTAATGGGTGGGAAGGGCATAATTGCTTCAGGCCGTGCATACATATTATAGGTCCTTGCTGACTTACATGTGTACTTTTGAATGTTATTGGAGGCCCTCCCTCAGCTCCTTCACTGCATTTTAGCATTTTTCTAAATTGTGCCGTTGGTGTAATCCGTGCCATGTAGAAGAGCGGCTCCAAAGAAGCAGTACATTTTCAAAGGTCACATGGTTCATGGGACATGCAAAACAGTTCCAGGAAGTTGGTGGGCAATTTGAATAGATAAATAGATACATAGCACAGTTTTGGTAATTAGTCAATTGATTTACATTTACAGTATAATTTCTATGGAAATTTTTCTATTCTGAAATATCCGGAAAATTGAGGTTCCACGATCCGCTCTCCTATGCTGGGTGTGGTCAGGCTCAGAACTGGGGTTGGAGTTACACATCCATCTTAGGATAGATTCTGAGGCATTTCCAACACTGGATTGCTTTACTGACATTACGGCCATGCGTCACATTCACACCCTGCTGGGAGACACTTACTGGTTCCTTCAATTAAGGCGGTCCTTTTCCGTTTTGCATAAGCACGTAGGTGATTGGACAAGCTCACGCCACTGTGGAATGTTGCATTGCAATGAATGCACACCTTTCTGTTGAATTCACCTTTCTCTGTTACAAGAAAATAAATATACACACAAGCATTCATAGCACACTGAATATAGAATAAAACGAATAACTTTTGGGAATGGAAAACACTATTGATGTGCCATACTGTTGAGAGAAAGAAATACAATAGGACATCAGTTGCTCAGATACACCATTTTAGAGATGTTGCTATAACTAAATTCCACTAATAAAATGTGTGATTTGATTCATTTAGTGTCGTTTCTGTTTTAGAGAACACCAAAATACTGTGCGCATAACCAGGCGATTCAGGGCAATGTTCAGCTATAATCCTCTAGTTAGGTGGTGTTGATTGACAACACAGATGATGCCTTCTTGGCAGAGCCAGCCCAAGCCTTAATGGGGCCCCCACCACCTCTGCACCGTCAATAATATTCACTCTTATCAATGCTTGCTCATTTGCAGAGCAGATGATACGATCACAAAATCGATCACCGACCTTCGGCCTATGGTGCTCTGGTACCACGTACACTCATGAGCATCCTTATGTTCAAACATGGTGTTCCTTAGAGACAGTCTATGACTAGAACAGAAGTCTAACAACAAACGCCCGCTCGGGTTTAGGTCAGAGAGGCCGTTTCTCCCAATCACTCCTCTTCAGGTGTCTCCATCATTGCCCAGGTTGAAGTCTCCCACCAGACCTATGGAGTCCCCTATTGGAGCCCCATACAGGACTCCATTCAGGATATCCAGGAAGGCCGAATACTCCGAACTTGTGTTCGGTGCATATGCACAGACAGAGTTTCCCCCCCACACAACCTGTAGGTGTAGTGAGGCGACCCTCTTGTCTACCGGTGTAAACTCCAACGTAGCAGCACTCAAACGGGGGGGGGGCTTATTTGTTTCTCTGCTTGTCGCTTTATCTCGTGTTATGGTACTGCCACTGGCCAAGGCCACATTACCGTGGCAACGACCACACGACACATGACTGTTCGCAGACAGGGACTGAGAGGAAGAAATATTTCAGTAGATGATGTTTACCATCAAGTTGTATGAATATTGAAACCATCTATAAAAGACTAAGCTGTACTAGTATCCATTAAATGACTGCTACTTGATAAAACATGTGGCACTTCCTCCATTGGATTCATTGTCTATTAATTATACATTAACTGTGCATAACTACAAGTTACCCTTTAGCATGTCTGCTAAAACAAAGGTAGTATTGAACACCACTTTGCCTTGGGAGACCCTACCAGGAGCACAAGGCTCCAGACTACACAGCTCCCAGGGTCATAAGGACACACAAACTTCTCCACCACGATAAAGTGATGTTTCCCGGAGAGGCAATCAAATTGTGGCAAGCATAAATAAACAATAATGATATTGTTTATACTGATTCTTATCAATTTAATGCAATTGTGTAGGCCACAATTACATATCTCAAGAGTAGCTTCAATATAGCAAAGATGTGGTTTAGGCAGCCTCGAGCAAAATACCCAACCCAGACTGGCTCATTGATACTTTCACTGTACTCCCTGTAGGTTGGATAGCAGCGTCTTCAAATTCATTATTTGAAACAATTTTAGTAGTTAGTATACATACCTGATATTGAATTAGGCAGAGTGGTGGCATCTCTTAAGCTTGTACTGTGGTCACTCGTTGAAGAAACTGCTAAGGGATTTCTTGACATATGAAGTGAACTCCTCCATTTGGAATCTTCTTGACATTTCCTCTTTTTCAGAATTCCTATTAAGGCACTCGCACCCGAGAGTGGACCTTTTACTTCTAACTTAGTCTCCAACTGCTTTTTTTCAGATGCCATTTCCACCACAGAGACCTTAGACATCTGCTGTTTGACATTATTGTAGACTGTCTGAACTAAATTCTTCTTGGAGAGTCCAACTTGTGGGAGAATTAAACCATCAATTTTGGCCATTTTAGAGGAAGGTGCAAATTGAAAAGGATCCCGTTTCTTTCCCAGAATTTGAAGTGCCCTGTGATACTCCTTTTTATCACGCATCAGTTCTCGGAGTAAACACAATGGGGTTTTGCTTTTTGTGGAAATATGTTTCCCAAGTCGTTTCAGATGGCCTCGTATGTGGTTGGATTGCCCAGTCTTGTTATCAAACGAGTCCCCACATAACGGACAGGAGTAGCTGCTCTTGAGAACCTCAGAGCTTGACTCTATTTGAAATGCTGCAAATGAGAATAAAATGTTAGAAACATAACACCATCAATTGCACGATTTAAAAACCAACGCAACTCATGATGTTTCTGGTCAAATACAAATCAACACCCTAAAGTTTAACTGCACCCCAGCACTGAGCCTGACTACCCACTACAGCTTTAAAAAATGCGTCAAGGAGCCGAGCGAGGGGAGGGGCTGAGAGGGGGACCGCCATTAACATTAGAGTTAGCATTTCATCATGTGTGAGCTCACCAAGTGTACAGATGAAAACCAGCCAGGTCCTGGGGTCATTTTTAACGCATATGACAGTTTTAGCCCATACAATGCTGAGGTTTATAAAACCTGGAATTTTGTCATAATTAACACCATCAAAGATCAATCCTATTACTTTGTTTACAGCTCAAAAAACATGTTTACGGGTGCAGTTACACTTCAAGAACGACTCTACAACAGTACCTTTTTTCAACTGTCGGATTGCTGACATCTTTCGACGAATTCGTGGCCTCTTGTCTTTAGAAGCCACCTGCTCAGGAGATACTACATGGCGCGCATTGTAACTCAGTCCAACTCTATGGAGATGGCCTCTGATATGATTGGACAAACCTACACCGGAGTCAAAAACTTCAGGACAATATGGACACGATCTGCAATCTGAGCCCATCACTGACCAATCTACTTCTAAGGGTTCTTCTAGTGTCATTGGATGGGACTCCAGGTTGTCTGTAAAGACCTCAGTTTCTATATCTTCTTCCTTGATAACAGGTTCGTTCTGACCATTTGGTTCAGTCTTAATTCTGTTAAACAACTCCTTAGATGCCTGCAGAGCTCCCCTAATGGACATTCTTCTACTACAGGGGTAAATCAGTGTTTTTTCTGGTTTGATGCCATTGTTAAAAAGGTTAGTGTTGGCATCTTTGTCATCGAATTGGAAACCATCTTTTTCATCAGGGTCTTCAGACTCTGAAATATTTAACCTCTTTGGACTTGGCAAAAGTTTTGGTATGATGAAACGTGTTTCCTGTTCATTGGTATTCCGGGATGGGGTGGACATCTTTCTTTTAGATGGTGACTTTTTCATAACTGGCCGATCCAATACTGGCTTGGATGTACTGTAACTTTCTGTTTCAGTTGCACTAGAATCACATCTAGAATCTGGGTCAAGCTTGGCTGCAAGGGGCTTACTATGCACATCTGATAATGAATATGTTTCTTTAATTAAAGTCATTTTTCCAGGCAACTGACTATTTTTGCTTCCATTTGAGTCCTGGTCATATTTGTTGTGCATTTGCTCTTGCTTTTCTGTTCCCTTCTCCAGTCTTTGACGAGACAGTAGAACGTTGATAGATTTGTCAAGCTTTGACTCTGTAAGTTGTGACTTCAGACATTTGTTTACACTTTTGTCATTTTTGAATAAGTCTGAAATGTAATTAGAGTCATTGCAAGAAGAAGGTTGTGTTGTGGGTTCTTGTCTTTTTATTAAAATAGGTGATATTAGCTGCTTCTCAACAATTCCTCCTTTTGTGTCTCCTCCTTTTGTGTCACTCTCCTGTGTGGCATTATATTCCTCATAAGTCTGTTGATGGCGACGTTGAAGGTGGGTTTTAAAAACATTTAAACTGAAGACTCTATAAGAACAGATTCTACAAGTGAAAACACCTGATTCATCAGTGTTCGCTTTTGAAGCACAAAATCCAATGTGACGCAGGATGTCATGTTTAACAAGATCATTCTGGGATGCAGCTTTGTAGCTACACTTCTCACAATCAAAGTACCGCTTGGACTTCTCATGTGTCTTTGCATGAGAAACAAATGAATCTGGACTCTTCGTTCGGAATGGACACTGTGGGCAATGAAGTAGATCTTTGTCATCCTCCAACGTAGTTTCTTTGATCTCCTCTGTGGTTCTCTGTCTTTTCTCCTGGTGAACAGACATATGGTCTACAAGCGAACCACTCTTTTTAAAAGACTCTCCGCATTCCCGACATATAAAAGGCTTTTGTGACATATAGGTAAGCTCAGTGTGTGACTTAATATGGCGCTGCAACTGGTGCTCTTGTTTGAAAATGAGGTTGCATTTTGAACAAGTGTAACATGACAGCTTCTCATCTGAGTGAGGCTTTATTGAGAGTCTCCCTTTAACAGGTGAAAGCCCATCTATGCTGTTCTCATTGGGTGCATTGTAAAGAATTTGCTTTATGGCCTTAGCCGTTCCATTGGGATAATTTGATACTGTTGATGAGCTTAACGTGGAATGCGTTCTCAGTTTTCCTGCTGTGCTAGTGGGAAAGTTGTATGTTGGGTCTTCTCCATCTGTTGAGTCCTCTGAAGATTTATAGCTAAGAGCAGGAGAAAGATCTTCTGAAGGATCCACCATGACTACCATGTCCATTTTCCGTTTCCTCCTCCTTTGGGAAATTGGAGGAGGGGCTTCTTTTTGTGGCTCTTCACCTGGAGATTCATCGTGGTTGTCCCACAAAAACTGCATAAATTCTTTGTGAGGGTCCCAATGAAGATTACTGGCACTGCTGAAGTCATCCAGCGAGTTCTCTGGTGACTCTATGTCAAATCCCCATATTCCTGCAGTGTCGATTTCCTGCACCGTTTTTAATGGAGTGATACTTTTTTCCTCCTCTTTTTCTGTAGAGGAACTGTCGCTGGCTTGTGTAGCCCAGTGTGAAGAAGGTCCATTTCCCAGACAACCTGGGGACAACACGTCACTGTTTGACAGAACATCATGGGCATTGTTGTTCTGTTTAAGAGCAGTTGGCTTGCTGAAAGAATCCATGTAAGAGATCGGCCCTTGTGCCAGTCCCACTGGCTCTGGAAGAAGAGTGAGCACATTCATCCCAGCCTCTTTGTCATCTTTATCAAGACTTGCCAGACATGACATTTCTGCAGCCGTGACCTGTGATAGAATAGCAAGCAACATTAGATAGTTGGAAATGAAAATTAAGTAGCAATTTGTTTAATATTAGACAAAAAAAATCTATGCAACTACCGCATGTCTGTACAAAAATATCATACCGTATTTCCTACTACACAAGAGTTAATGTTAGTCCAAAAATAATCAACTTTATTCCATTGTGCAGCTCAGTCAGTCAAATTGTGAATGGAGTCAATGTGGAGAATAAGAAAAAAAAAGATTAAAAGGGAAATCAAATCAACATGAGTGTCTGTGACACGTGAATGGTGTAAATCATGTGTTTGGGATGCAAATTCAGGCTAAATTTACACCAAATAAAAAAGCACTGGTTTCTACAAGTAGTAAATGAGAATAGTAAAATGACACTAAAGAAAATATTACACATTTACAGGTGTTGTCAATGAATAATATTCCCGTTGTATAATTTGCTGTTTTTTGTGTAAAAACAAATGTATGGTTTGGGCTATGCCTTCTCTCATGGATTTAATATGTCAGTCAAATGGTACAACTTTGGTAAAAATTAAGTCACATTACACATAATTACACACTTCTTCAATTCAAAAATTCTAAACATCCACCTCCATCTACAATCACCCTCCAAGCCTGCTGAGAACCTGTCCTGCTGTGAGACCCACACTTAAAAAAACAAATGCTGACCCCAGTGACCTGAACAACTTCCGCCCCATCTCCAACCTTCCTTTCCTCTCCAAAACACTTGAGATGGTGGTGGCCTCTCAACTTCTCAATCATCTAAATTCCAATGAACCATTGGAATTTAGCCAATTTGGAACCATTGGAATTTATCCAATCCAGACTGAAATTGAACCATTTCAGTCTCGATTCCTTCCCAAACAATGATCTACTCCGTGCAGCCGACTCCGGCCTCCTGTCCATCCTAATCCTTCTTGATCTCACTGCAGCCTTCACTGCTACGCAGATGACACCCAGCTCTACATCTCAATCAAACCCATCTCCCTCACCAAATGCCTTCACGACATCCAGAGCTGGATGACTCTTATTCCCCTTAAACTCAACAGAAAGACAGAGGTCCTGCTCATTGGCTCCAAATCCATTCTCCCCACACAAGACAACTCCAGCCTGAACATTGCCGGTCTTCCCATCCCACTGTCAACAACCGCAAAAAGTATTGGTGTCACCTTTGATAACTCCCTCTCATTCAATTCACATGTCAAAACAATTACCAGAGCATCCTTCTTCCACTTCCGCAACATATCTAAACTCCGTCCTTCACTCTCATACTCAAGCACCAAAGACCTCATCCATGCCTTTGTCACTTGACGTCTGGATTACTGCAACTCTCTACTCTCTGGCATCCCAACCAAACTCATCAATAGACTCCAATTAGTACAGAACTCTGCTGCCAGAATCCTCACAATACTCACAAAGTCAAAGGATCACATCACTCCTATTTGGATGCAGCTACATCGGCTTCCTATAAAGTTCCGTAAAAAACTAAACGATTCACCTCTTCACATACAAGGACCTCCACCATCTGGCTCCCTCCTAACTCTCTGACCTCCTGCCATATATACTCCCTCGCGATATCTTCGCTCCTCCTCTACAGGGCTTCTCGTCACCCCACCATTCCACCTCTCCACCACGGGGGCTCGGGCCTTCAGCTGCTCTGCCCCCAGACTCTGGAACGCACTTCCACTGTACATACAACATGCCACCACGGTCACCTCGTTTGATAACTCCTCAAAACCCACCTCTTCAAGATGGCCTATGACATTTGACCCTTTGTTCCACTCTCACCTGACTGTTTTATTTTATTTTGTATTTATTTCTCATATAAAATGTTTATTACTATAGTATGTGTATTTCAGTCAACTGTTTTAAATGTATTTGCAGTGTACGCCCTTGAATGTTTAGAAAGGCATCCCAAATAAAATGATTTTTTATTATTATTATTATTATTATTAATAATAATAATTATTATTATTATTACTACATTTCACAACAGTTTGATTTACTTCCAAAGGTGTCGCTATTCAATCGTTAAGACTACAACACAGTGACATCTTGAGGATTTTCGAATAACAGCAACATTCACTAATATTCTATAAAGGTGCATTAAGACAATATAGTTAATATGTCAATGGAGAAATCAAGTGCATATTCTAGTTTAAAAAAAGTGAATTTCTGGTTTTAATGTAACCGATTATAAATATAGAAGATATATTGACGGATATGCAAGCTATCAGATGATGACAATACTACACATGACCGTTTTTAACAATAGGTGCAAGGTCGGAAGGTCAATAAAGATGTAAACAGACCGAATGCTCTACGATAGGGTTATCAATACCCTACTGTATGAATGAAAAGCGCTAACCTCGTAAGCAGCTTTTGATGGTTGGCAATGAATTGTATTCTTGGGTTATAACTTCCAGGACAGTTGTTCACTTGCATGCCATTTCAAAATAAGGTCAGCGTATGTTTAGTGAAGCAGCCACAATACAAATAAATAATGATTCCACATTGTGCCGTGTTGGTATCATATTCCATTTTCTTCTTTCTATGTCAAGCTGAGTTGTTGGATGCTGCTTGCAGGGGCTGCAGCCCATTCCATTTAGTCTCTGTTCCATACCAAAACCAAATCAGCAGACTAAACTACAGCTTTTAGGCATTGTGACTCGCTATTCAATAAACAGATGGACGTAAGTCGCCGTAAAACAAACAAACGTTACCTCCGAATGGTGTATACTAACAGGGTGCACTTTATACACTGCATTGAATTATTTTTTACTTTCGTCTTCCATCCATTTTACGGTCGCCATTTTCCGTGGTGGTCTGGTTTGGGCCAGTACATTTTTTAGAAATGGTCAACATACAAATGATCCTCAGTGGCATTTAATCGGTCGAACGTCAAACATTGCAAAATTACACCACAGGCATAAAACGATATATATTATTTCGTAATTGGCACGTGAATAGTTTACATTCTTAATTTTTTGCGATGGAAAGTTATGCTACAACGCGATGTTCCCCATGAAGAGAAAATGGTTCGTTCCAGATAGGAAGCATAAAACTGAGTTAATGACCATCTCTTTATAGGTAGAATATTTATTTCAGGGTGATAGCGGTTAATTACAATTTTAATTACTATAATAAATTACCAAAAATTCCAATATGTATTATTTAAAAAAATGTTATAGTGATAGGCCTATTAGAAGTTGAAACACTGTCTAAAATTCTAACCTGACATATATATACAATTCACGTCTCTCATATTCTCACACATGCATGGCATGTTTTCTTTCTTCATTGTTGATGTTAAATAACCATCTATCGTCGCACCTGCCTGTTGGTCAACTTAATATGTTTCATATATAAATTGCAGTAGAATAAAATGAGCCGATCACAAATATATTATTAGCTGTAAATAATTCATATGCCGAGGGTCCACGAGTCTCGCGCACGGTCAGAGGTCAACCTGTTCCAGTAGCATCAGCAGCAGAGCAGAACTACTGCTTATTTAAGTTTACTTTACATATTCATTATCACTGGTGGGTACATAAAACAAACGTTGTTTAGAATGTTATGGTCAACTTGTTTTTAAGAGAATTGACAGCATTCACAAATCACTTTACTGTCGTTGTTCGCCAACGGTACGGTACCGTAGGCTACTAACCGTACGGTGCTAGCATGTAAACCACACGTATTAAGATATATGTTACATAAACCTTTTGTTTTACTTGTAAATGTAATCTCAGATCTGCTAAGATGTTGGATTCTGACGACTGTACGGTGTCCCTCGACAATCTATTTTTCGAAAGACCTCCCGTCAACCCAGTGTGAGTTGAGTTCCCCATATGGAACGATACTGGTACCGGGATAGTCATTCTTCCCTTCGTTTCTCTGCATCTCACGTTTTCCCTTCTTCCAACAGAAAGCCGCTATGCCAAGAAGCCAGTCGCTGGCAATTGCATCTGCCCCCATCCATCTCTCAGATTCCATCCACTCAGGATATCCAGAAAGAGGCTGAGAGCTTCTCACCGTTCTACAGTATGTGTAGCGGTGGTGGCATACCAGTAACTATCGAGGGTGCATTTGGGTCCTCGAGCAGGGGGTCATTATAATATTCCATTATAATAGCGTTTTTATTACATTGCAAACACAAACATCACTAGCAGAATGGCTTCACATGCTTATAATGATATTTTAATTGTATAATGCTACCTTATTTTTGGTGCCTGAAGTCAGTGGTTCATTAAGTATAGGTCGTATGCGGATCTTTATATCAAACAATTAGGCCACATTTCTTTGGATATTTATCGAAATACTATACAGGAGTAGCTATTATTTTTGCCAGACAGCGTGTAGTGGACCGGCCAATATAACCAAATGTCGCTAACTGACTCACTGGCTGGCTGGCCGATCTTGTATTAAAGTGCATGCCCTACATTCTAGATCGTAGGTGGTGGTGGCAATGCACCAGTTAAAGTGTGGTGGGCAATCTATTGCCACTGGGAGGCAGAGCAATGTCGTAGGAGGGCCCCCACATCGCACTCACAGGTGGTTGTGTGGATTAATGAGTGCTTTGTCCAATCACAGGCTTTACATTTTGAATGCAAGCACAGTGCTGTACAATCCAGAGATGGGTACTCGAGTTTGCAACTTGGACTCGAGTCGCACTTAAGTCGCACACAAAGTGACTTGAGACTTGACTTGAGACTCTTACTCCAAAGACTTGATACTCGACTCAGACTTGAGATTTGCGAATCTATTTTAATAAAAGTCTGACTAACAAAGTAATTTCCCTCCTTTTCTCGCGGACGCGGCAGGGCCTTGTGTGCGTGTATTCTTCTGTATAGCCTACGCTGCGCAGTTATTGCTTAGAGGTCTGTCCGGACACCAACTTCAGGTAGGCTATGGCTGAAGCTGAAGTTGCTATAAACAGATTATTACCTTAGAGTAGCGGCAGCCTAATAAATCAAATAAGATACATCATAGTCTATGGCCCCCTATTCCTGCAAAATAGCGCTCCCCACATACAAAATCCCAATTTAAACACTGGCTACAGCCAGTGAAGAACATTAATCCATAATGCAGGATCTCTTCATTTTTATGCAACCCAGCCTCTGGTCTATTGTAGCTGCATGTTTATGATGTTGCTGCTCTTATTAGATATTTTAAAATAAATTATACAGCGTTAACGTGCACCAGCGGCCGGAACAGCTGTGAAAACAAAGAGGAGCTCAGATTGCAATTCACAGAAATACTTTTCTGCTCAGGATGCAATTACTGCATTTTACATAGAAACCAGTTGTTTGCTGGTTTAGTGCAACTGCACCCTAACATTTGTTTTTTGAGCTGTAAACAAAGTAATAGGATTGATCTGTGATGAGACACATCAATGCTGCTGTTAATATCGACAAAATTCCAGTTTTTTATATAAAAATCTTAATTGTATGGTCTGAAAACAAATACACGTCATATCCATTTCATATCACCCCAGGACATGGCTGGTTTTCATCGGTACACTTAGTATGCTCATACGTCATCCAATTTAAATGTTAACGTTAATGTTAATGGCGGGTCCCCCTCTCAGCCCCTCCCCTCACTCAGCTGCTTGATGCATTTTTCAAAGTTGTAGTAGGTTGAGTCAGGCTCAGCGCTTGGGTGCAGTTACACTATAATATAGTATATAGGACCTTTTTAAAAAGGTTTTTATCGGCACAAATTCTCAGGTATTATGTGTGTTTACCATTTATCAATACAAAAAAATTTCCAATTAAAAATTGCGATGCAAGTTGGCTTTGAAAAACCAGATCTTGCAATAAAACTTTTTCTGCCACATACAGTATTTGTTTACACTACCTTCAGAAATGCACAAAACTACAAGTTTTAAAATACTGATACTAATGCCATATCACCCAACCTGATACAATATCTCAGTATATGCCCTGAGGAAATACATTTTACTGACTAAATTTGACTAAAGAGACTATTCCATATTTGTATTTGACTTTTATAAACCAATGGGCTAACGCACAACAAAGTTTATTAACTGATTCACCAATAGCTTTAAAATTAAAAAGTTAAATAATCAATGTTATTTATCTGTTGTAGATTTGTCACAAAAACCCATTAAATTCCTGCCTCCTTACAAACAACCATCGCCGCTCCGAAGCCCTGGTTCTCAGAGTCGCACCAGCGATGGCAAAGAGGCCAAGCCAGGTCATGACGGCAGCAGCTTTTGGGGAGGCAAGGGGCTCCTGAATTACCCCCAGCGGGGCAGAGATGAAACCCCCCTAGGCTCTGGTGGTGCGGGCGACAACAAGAGGGGAGTGTCTGCTGTGGACTTTAGCCAAAGCCCGCCGCTACGGAGAAGGTGTGTACGTCATTATATCTCGATAAATACGCTAAACAATCACACTGCAGTGGCTTTCGTCAGAGACATTATATAGAGCTATCGTGTCGTGTGCCTGTTCATTAGAGTTGAACGGGATTTAATTGGTGGTGTCGTGGAAGCTGGACGAAGATTGGTGATATTCAAACTTGGATCACAATAAACATACAACGGAAGCTACCCCACACACACACACACAAACACAATAAAAATGCATTGCCAAGGCTGGGATAGTGTTGTGTGGTGCGGTCTGCACCACTTAGTTTTTTTTACAGAGCCACGTAGGGTGACCAGATGTCCCGCTTTTCTGCGGGACCGTCCAGCATTTTCATCATTTATTCCGCATCCCACATATTGAGACGATGTTCCACGTTTTCAATTCGGATCTAGTTTTCATAGTTTTGATATCAACGCAGCGAAGGCTGTCATCACATGGCTGTGTTTGATACCAATCACACTGCGCACACGTGGGTTAGTGTTACCTCTGTCACAGACTTCACTGCCTATGCCACTCCCAACTGTGAAAATTGCCAGGCATCACAAGTGATAGCGAATCTAGGAGAAATATATACACCTTTATTTAACCATGTAAAAAAGACTCAAGACTTCGCAGTCTGTTGCGATGTTTGCCATAGTAATTTTTCAGTTGTAGACGGGGGTTTGGATTCGATTTGAAGTGACCGCGTACCGGTACGGTTAGGTATGCGAGTTTCACAAAAAAACGTGTGGCTCAAAAAGAGATCCCGATCAATGGACGCATTCTTGCTGAAGCCTGAAGATGATTGTCCGACAGATATGGTAACAGCAGCTGAAATAACATATTCACCACATTGTGCAGCACTCCCAATCATATAGGGCAGCTGACTGAGGGAATAATCTAGCACGTACTCAGGATAGCAAATAAAAGATGACCATGAGGGATTATTTGCTGAAACTTGACAAAAGATGTATTGAATTTGAGTACAAACGATACTCCACCTTTAATATGCATTATAACGCTTGTCATTTATGTCACAGATAATGAATAATGGGGGTTGAAGTGTAATAATAATCATATTTTGCATTCTCCAACCCTCTCTTGTGCTGTGGTGGTCGGGGGCCATTTTGAAATGAAGCCCCCAATGGTCTCATCCTCGGTAATGTCTCGTTTCCCCTCCTCTGTCAACCAATCACCTCTCCCTCCCTCCCTCCCCCTTCCCCCTCCTCTCCCGGCTGTGCACAGTTTGTTCAAGGCCACCAGGGGGCAGCGGGTGCTGCACGGTGAGGTCCACGAGGACGACTCCTTAAGCACAAACGACGACACTGCCGGCAGCGGCCAGGCGGCGGCCAGACCTCAAGCTCTTCCCACTTGGGTTACCGCGTCGACAGAGCCTCCCGCTGTCCCTCCAGACCTCCTCTCCTCCCGCCCCCGGCAGAGCCTGGGTCCCTCGTCTGCGGCGAGCTCTGGCGGCCGACTCCCCCCCGCCCAGCCCCAGCCCCCGCCCCCACCTCCGGGCGCGGGCACAAGGAGAGCTTGTGTGCCCCCCATGACGCCTCAGCCCCTTCACATACAAGGTGCCGTGCCTGACTCTCCTGGGGAGCACGTCTCTGTCTCTCAGCCTGCACTTCCCCTCCCAACCTGCAGATGTCCTCGTTGTCTTCTCCCCTCCCCCCGACTCTGTAACATTCCCCTTGTGTGTTCCACCCAGTACCCTGTTCTGTGTCTGCTCAGGTCTGGATCTTCTTGTCTACATACCCCATGTCTGTTTGTGTCTGTGCTTTTTGAGTTTTGTCTCCTCATTGGTCCTTAATGCAACCACCAGATATGGCACAAGGTGCAGATTTGATTGGTTTTTAATTTCTTCATTGATTGGTTAGTATAAAAGGGGCACCTCTGATGAGAGAGATGCCCCAACTTGCACAAAGCACAACAGAGCCTATCGGCTTACTTCCGTTGTGGTTCGTTGTGGGGAAGCAGGCTGTTGGGAATTCTTGAAAAGGCTGCATGTAGGTTACTGACATCTTCTAAGCATACACAATTTAATAAAATAATTATACAATATGCAATCATTTTTAATGAATAAATATTACTATGTGCAGTTTGACCATTTTAGTTACAACACGTTGGCTATGCAAAATATAATAAAATAATAATATTAGCCCTGACAGGACAGGTTTTGCTCCTGAAGCTGCCATTGTTGGCTCGCCCACACATGTCGCATTGGAGCTGTGCACTGCTAGACAGTTGCCACGACGATGTGTTGCAGCTGCCAACACATGTTAGTGTTTGACGAGGTGGATCGAGGTGAGCCATCCTCATTGACCGCCCTGTTGCAATGGCGCATAGCGGCCAGTATGTGGTGGTCAAAGCCAGCTTAATTTACTCGCTTTGTCAGTGGATGCTTGATTAAAATTCATGTCTCTCCTTTGTGTGTGTATGCGTGTGTATTTTGCATTTTTAGGTTCCTCAGGGCCTGGTGTTTTGCGGTCCGTCTCTGAAATCCGTATCCTTCATGTTTTTACTTGTGTGTGAATGCATGGAATGCAGATGTAATGTTGATGTGGTGAGCTATCCTGAGTTACTGTAACACAGCAGCTAAGTTCAGGTCGGTCTTCAAAGAGTTCCCCTTTTTCAACTACGTCCAGTCCAAAGCCCTGGATGATGTAAGCAAACAATTTGCCTTTATATATATATATATATATTCTCAGTCCGGCCAGATTGTTGTGGAATCTGATTATGTTGTGTGTACTACTACACACAGGTTCTCTACACGGGCAAGAACTTTGTTGCTGGTGCACCAACCGGATCTGGTAAAACAGTTCTCTTTGAGCTGGCTATCATACATCTACTGATGGAGACGTCTGAGCCATGGAGAGAAGTAAAGGCTGTTTATAGTAAGTCTTTTTTGATAGTGTGTATTTATTTATTTATTTTTTATTTTTTGTTTGGAAATATAAAATTTTCAATGTCTCATCAGGATGTATCCTGATGAGGTGTTCTAAAAAATATAATCGACAATAAAATGAGCAAAACAATTAATAAACAAACTTAAAGAATGAACTCTTCTCAACCAAAGTTTAGACTGTTTTAAACATGTTTCCCTATAGTATAAAAAATTACTAGTATGTTTGGATTGGCTATTATATGTTTTGGATAACGCAGAGGGGTTTATTTGTTAAGTTGAAAGATTTTACTTTTTTTATATGACATTATACATAAAGGTATAATCAGCTATTGTAAGCTAATTGTAAGATAATACACTTTTTGTCAAACTACCAAATATCTCCTTGCATTTTGCTTTCTTTGTGTGTGCTGAAACACTAATCTGGTACAATGCCCTCGGCTTCTCAATGCGTTTCAATGCTTGGGGGCGGAGCTTCTGAGGGAGTTTGTTTTGATTTGAACTCAAAGTTACAAGCATCACTCTGCTTCTAAACATAAATAATTGTTAAGGGTATGATTAAGAACGGTCTGCACTTCGTCTTGACCAGTGGCCCCCATTAAGGCACTGTGCAGCCAGCGCTTCGAGGACTGGAAGCAGAAGTTTGGTCCGCTGGGGCTGACCTGCAAGGAGCTGACGGGAGACACGGAGATCGACGACTTCTTTGAGATCCAGGATGCTCACATAATCATGACAACGCCCGTGAGTGACACTGACTGGAAGCGCATCACGCCAAGTGTTTATTAGAACAGACCAATGCATCATGTGGTCTCCCGTGGCTCAGTGTACAGGTTTATGCTTGGTTGTGTGTTTCCTATTTAGTCTGACAGCGTAATATCGAATCCTGCTATAATCAAACTCAAAACTAATATTTTTAAATAATTCTAAGAGTTGCAGAGGGCTGTAATGTAATACTCAAGCTTAATATAACCCACTTAAACTTTGTGTAATGTGTGTGTGGAGTTTTGATTAATCTGCTGCCAGAGGTGTGCTGTGGTTAAGTAAACATGATGCACACAGCGCACGTGTACAGTGCACATGCACACACCACATTCACGCGATTACAGACCAGTTATCCTGGAAACCAGTAGGGACATAACACCGGCAGTCTGCATCATATCATTCCCCTAGCGCAGACCGCCAGCCATTAGCTTTAGAAAAGTTTCTGCCGTCCACACCACACAGACGTTAAAAATGCCTTTTGCTTATAGCCTTCCTCAACAATTCAGTGAATATGATGCATTGCAGCATCCACGTTTCTTGATTTTGAAAACAGTGACATAATCAAAAGGGCGCTCATGTTGAACTCTGTCAAGGTTGAAGCACACAGCCGTCGCACCGGCCACTGTGTCTTAAAGGGGAAAGCACCTAATTGTTGCATCTGGTCTTAAAAAGATAGATCTAGCGATTTTATTAATCAATATGGGATAATTCAAATTATGATCGATTTTAATTGGAAAATCTATTTTTTAAACCCACCCCTAATTGGAAAGCATTAACAGTCATATCCTTCTAATGGGCGTAGACCTTTGGTTAATTTTGAAACTTGGCAACCCCAATTGGCATTTCCATGACTGTTTGTATCATCTCATCTAGCTTTACCACCATTTTGAAACACTTTACCTCAGCGTCACCTCACTACCCCACCCTGATTAGACCGCCAGCAGGGCGGTTGTGAAAATGTTTTCCCATTAATCCCTACTGTCTCCATATAAACCCACATGTTAAAATGTAATTGCCTGCCCTACACTGTGTCATCAACACCATTGATTGCATTGATTGCTCTGTTTATAAGAAGAGATCAAAGCTCTTCATACAACACACACCCTTATTGGCTAATACAGGAGGTATATGCTATTTGACAGCTCCTCTGACTGGCTCAATTGACATGTCAATCAAAGTGGCCATTTTGAGCACATGGCTATGTTTACATGTGTGCTCACTGAAGATAAGAATCAAAGATTACTTCTGTTATACTTCTTAATTATAGTTGAGTGTTTTTAATGTTTTTATTTTAGAAAGAGTATTCGAATACTCTGTGCTCCTACATTATGGCACCAATTATGTTTGTTTGTATCTGCTGCAGTGTTTTAATAAGGGGACATTTTATTGTGTTGTTTCACGTAGGAAAAATGGGATAGCATGACAAGGAGATGGAAGGACAACTGCCTGCTGCAGCTAGTCAGACTCTTCCTCGTTGATGAGGTCAGGTCAGAGAGTGACAGCTCATGTGGGCCAATCAGGGTGTAAATGTAGTTGTTTAGGTGTAATTAGTTCTGCCTACCTTCTCTGTTGAGCCAATTACTGCTCCTGTTTGCGGCTGTGGTGTTCCTGTGATTTGGGCCGTGTTCAGGCCTGACCAAACATAGAAAAACATGTATTTTAACAGAAACACAAGCATTGCAACTATGGCACCTGTGAAGGCCATTCTTTGCATTGTTTTCAAACCATTTTTGGAGCATGGAGAAATCTCGTTTAATACGACAATGCTTACTACAAACATCATGTTTGATTATGTCTGCTGCTGTAACGTTAAACTCAGGACACAAGAAGACAGGGCAAACGCACAGCGGTTTAATAAACACACAGAACATAAACACATCTAATAAGGTGTGACAGCTGTCTTTATAAGATGGAGTTGGTGCATTTTTAAAATAGCGGGGTTTTACAGATTTCACCATAATATTGGCCATTATTTCTCTCTGGGGGCGTTAATGGGTATTTTGAGTATATTACATTTATTCCAAAATACCTACGATCAATCTGAGGCCACGGCCGTATTTATGCAGCAAACTGTTTTGAGGTAAATCGACTTTGTTTCAGGCCATGCGTGGTAGATGTAGCTGTCTGGGCCACTGCTGTCAGCCTCCACAGCAAAATGCTGTTAGTGACACGCCCACTTAAGAGACCAGAAGCGTTATATTTTTGCTTCCATTGAAATGCATTGCAATGTTCCATCTTGTTATTAGTATTCCAGTCTCTCAGGTCTGGTAGAGATGGTACTTTCCCTCAACGCTATAAGACGGGGTGGGGGGTGTGTTGCTGACAGAAGCCCCCCTCCTTCCTTCCCTTTGTGTTGCCAGGTGCACGTGGTGAAGGACCTGACCCGCGGGGCGACCTTGGAAGTGGTGGTGAGCAGAATGAAGGCCGTGCACGCCCACAGGACCTCGGTGGACCCCCAGGCGAGCCTCTCCATGAGGTTTGTGGCCGCGTCGGCCACCATTCCCAACATCGCTGACGTAAGTGCCCGCAATTTTACCGCACGGGTCGTGGTGGTGGTGGTTCATATCGAGTCGTGGTGAACACCATAAACGCTACTTCATTTGAACGCAGCATTAAGGAAGGATAGCTCGATAATTATGTACAGCACATCAGGAGGAATAATCTGGCATTCACGTGGTATGTCAGAATAATCAGAACATTTTTGCACTTTCGTACTTGCGGAGCTGTTGACCCCAGTTGTTGGCGAACAGCAATTAATGTTTGGTTGATGGATTCAAACATTTGATCAATGGTGATGTTGTAAATCAATGTTTTGCTAACATGTAATTTGTAATATTTGTATTTGATTGTAATGGTTAGTTGCTGTCCATGTAGTGACCAAGACGAAACGCATGTTTGTAGTGTCAACCTTGACTTCAACACATTCCGACAAAAGCACATGAGCACTATACAATAATCAGGTGTTTCTACACACAATTTAGTAGACGTGCACACAGAACAGGCAGCTAGCGGACCGCAAAGAGATGTTCGGTGAATTTGAGAAAAGGTGTATTAGCTTAGAGATAAGGTGAGAAGCTCGGCCAGCCGCGAGGAACTCGGAGTAGAACCGCTGCTCCTTCGCGTTGAAAGGAGCCAGTTGAGGTGGTACGGGCATCTGGTAAGGATGCCCCCTGGGCGCCTCCC
>JAODUH010017074.1:0-26692 GCA_027564835.1 Typhlichthys subterraneus | reverse complement strand
AGCACTAAATAACCCAATCCACGACACACCTCCCAGAACCTCCAATACTGAATCCTCGACCAGTAAACATAAAGAATATCTACCTGTGTGTGTGTGTGTGTGTGTGTGTGCGCGTGTGTGTGTGCGTGTGTGTGTTTGTGTGTGCGCGCGTCTGGATTCGTTTGGAAACCTAAACTAGAGAGACATCTAGTGGACAAGTTTGGTCATTACAACTAAGTATCAGATTTCTGTCGATTATGAATTCGCCCGTGAGACCATCCCTATCTGACGAGCTACAGTTTGACTTCGCGGATATCGTTGTGCTTATGCTGCTTGCCAGAACCACAATGATTCAAAACAATCATGGTCGTACTGGCAGCCATGGGCATGGTTTAGGTGTGAAGATAACCAACTGTGTCATTGACAATCTGTCCACATTGGAGAGAAGCCTTACCACTGACAGACAATCACTGTCAGTTAAGACAATCTTCTGACAATTTTCTGAAAGTGCCTGCCCATTTTTAAACACTAAACTTTCAATTAATACTTCCCATATGGTTAGTGTGTAGCAGTAGTTGACAAATGTATCTATGTGTCTACACATTTACTAATTACATTGATATAATAGGCCTAGTTCACCGGCAATATGACGTGGCGAGAGAGAGAGAGAGAGAGAGAGAGAGAGAGAGAGAGAGAGAGAGAGAGAGAGAGAGAGAGAGAGAGAGAGAGAGAGATCCACGTGGACCCTGTAATTGACAAAAACATCGTGTTGGCGGTGTAGAGTGCGCGCGCGTGTCGTTGCCGTTGCGCAGTGCTAACAGGTGTTACGCCTAATTCTGTGTCCTGCCGGATTCAGTGACCCTTTCGAAACGAAGTATGTTAAATAAAGCAGAAAAAAGCATGAAAAAGTTAAATAGATCTATAAATAATATTTAGAAATATCTAGACATCAAGTAACCTTCAAAAGACGAGGCTGGTGTAGATAAAGTAGATACTATTCATTTTTTATTCAGAAATCGCTAAAATCACAAGCTTTTTGCAGAGCAAACCACCATAGATATAGTTAACCTTTTAGTGACCCTTTAACGAACTAAAACACTTCGGGAGCGAGACACAAAAAGTGCACGAGAAATCACACACTCACACACACTAATAGATTGTGCATGATTTTAGGTGGCGCATGCGCACTTTCGAAAGGGTCACTGAATTCGGCAGGACACAGAATTAGGCGTAACACCGGGAAGAGCGTGCAGGGCTGGGCTGCTCTCTTTATGATGCTCTCTTTATGCTGCTCTCTTTATGAGGACAACCCTCCGAGAAAACACACCAGAATGCAGCTTTGTATTTTCACAGGTAGGCCTCGTTAGAACGTTTAATGCACTATAGCCTACATTACAATGACAAAGGCAAAATGTGGCTTAAACAGATGTAGACGATAGGCGATTGAAAATTAAATCCTCGTAATAGTCTTTAGTTAGCATCACACAAATGCTCGATTACATTTGGGGCATATAGTAACCTATAGTTATAGTCTTTAATTAAAGATGTTGATGTATTTAAGAAAGTTTTATTCCGGTAGTCTTCTCCGTAATGATGTGGTGGTAGTAGCATATATATATGCTATGAGACGCGAAGCGAGCCAGGTGCCATAAAAATACAATAAAATAAAAAAGCACACAGTGAGTGACTGGACGATCAGACGCTTTAAAGTGATAATAGGAAATCGTTATTTTGGCAAATTGCAATATTGTCAAATGTGTCCCTGAATGAAACAAATCTATAAACTATAAAAAATATTGCCAAATATGCTACGATTGGTAAATCTTATGACCATACCATTTTTGTGTTGTACACGTTTTGCGTGATTATTATTATGAACCTTTTGCTAAACATTGTCTGTATAGTATAATAGCCTAACACATTTATTAGGCTATTATACATGTACATTAATCTTGTTTGTACAGTAGGCCTTTGTAAGTAACAGTACATATAGGCTACTGTATGTCATATAAAAATATAACACACACACACACACACCATGCACCTTTTCTGTGTCAGGACTCAGGTCAAATATCAATATAGCGATGTCACATGCTGTGTGCTCATAGGTTTGCCAGTGGAGCGTTGGTTGGCTAGGTCAGTCACATGTCTGCTGTTTACCCTTGTGCTCACACACCTGTGTCTGACTGCACCAGGGCTACCAGGGGGACAACGGTATTAACCCTTCCATCAGCTTGTGTATTAACATTAACATTTCATGTTGTTCATGGTTGGATTATTTATTATTTATTTTTTATTTGTTTACCAAACAGGGAAGATACACCAGAAGCACCTCCCCCTTCCACCATGCTAGCCAATCCCTTTGGTTCTGGGGAGGAAGAGCGCAAGTGAGTGACGGTCCCACATTCTGCTTTTACTGTACGGTTAGTCTGACTGACCGACTGTTGCTCTCAACTCAATTATTTTCACTGAGATTACAGTCTGGAAACCCTGTTTCATTGTTGCATTAGTGTTTTCACAGCCACCCTGCTGGTGGACCAATCATGGCGGGTTAGAGAGATGATGTTGAGGACAAGCATGTTTCTAAATGGTGGTAGAGCTAGATGAGGCGATCAAAACAGTTGTAGCAACGCCGATTGGTTAAACACTGTCCAATCGATTCAATATTAACCAGAGGTCTCCTCCGAGTAGTAGGAAACAACTGTGCACACTTACCAATGGAGCGTGGCCAGCAATATAGTCTGGTTACACCAGGCTAGCTACCAATTTCATTTCATTACGAGTATCACACCAAGTTGAACCCCTCATATATCAATTATACTACCGGTACTATATATTTAGTACTCAGCTCTGCCTCCAATCTGGAATCGTGTTATTTATGTTGGAAGTATAAGTAACGTTAATGGTCTTTATTGGACTTTGCCTGTCACGCAGTGAAAAGGGAAGATGTGGCTATAGGGCTCCTCCCTCTGATAAGATTAAAAATCCATTAATAAGACTGTAGAGCCAGCCTTTACTTGCATAAAGTCTGGGACACAGCGCTGGCTAACTGCGTCAAGATCCGCCTACTTGACAGGAGATGTCTTTTGATTGACATGCACAACAACCAACTACGTAACTCAATGACAAATTTGGACGTTAACCTTATACAGAGGAATTTGTTGAGAAATTGATCAACACGACTCTGGCTGTTTTCAGGTATTGTTCTGTTAGTGGTGAAATTAAATGAAACAACTGACATTAGTAAATAATATAGGCCTAGGCTACTGCACTAGCATCGCACCGATACAGACGTCGTGAGTGACAATCCTAACAGCCAATGAAAATCTACTTCTCAATTTCGGAATGCGCTGTTGAGCTTACAGGGGTCTAAGTATGGGACCTTCAGCGCAGAGTTGAGTATGTGACGTAGTGCTAATGGACGGAAGAGGCTGAGATTAATTAGACTGCAACCATACACCAGAGAATATACATACAATATGTCACACTCACAACAGCCTTGACTTTACTGGCATTAACACAGAGGGCCTAATATATGGTTGGGCACAATTAATAGATGATTCTGTAACTGCTTCCTTGATTAGCGATTTTAAAGTAACTACCCTGTCTGCCACTAGATGTCACAGTAGAGCACCAGCATCTCAGGCCAAAACATTCTTTGCCGGTCACACACACACTAACACACAGCCACAAACACACACACACTAACACACAGCCACTAACACACAGCCACTAACACACACACACTAACACACAGCCACTAATACACAGCCACTTACACACAGCCACTAACACACAGCCACTAACACACACACACTAACACACAGCCACTAACACACACACTAACACACACACACAGCCACTAACACACACACACTAACACACAGCCACTAACACACAGCCACTAACACACACAGCCTCTAACACACAGCCACTAACACACAGCCACTAACACACACTAACACACACAGCCACTAACACACAGCCACTAACACACACACACTAACACATACAGCCACTAACACACACTACTAACACACACAGCCACTAACACACAGCCACTAACACACACACACTAACACACACAGCCACTAACACACACAGCCACTAACACACACACTAACACACATACACTAACACACACAGCCACTAACACACAGCCACTAACACACACACTAACACACAGCCACTAACACACAGCCACTAACACACACACACTAACACACACACTAACACACAGCCACTAACTCACACACTAATACGCAGCCTCTAACACGCAGCCTCTAACACACAGCCACTAACACACAGCCACTAACACACACACACTAACACACACACACTAACACACAGCCATTAACACACAGCCACTAACACACACACACTAACACACACACACTAACACTAAGAACAGGGAAGATTGGATCACAACACACACTGAGGGAGTGTGACGGCATTCTCTGCTCAGGACACAATTACACAGAGCTTATACAATCAAAGTGGTCTTACCAGATGCATTTGAAACAACAACAACAATGTAATACCTGTTAGTGGAAGTTTCACTGGTTCAGACTTCACACTCCTCCTTGGTTTCAGGAGGACCTAGTGACAGTCATGTGCTTTATTCTCTTGCCAATGAAAGGTTGCTCCAGAGTTACATTCAGACCAATTTGAAGGACCAGGAAGGAGGACCTAAAATCAGCTCTTGGGAGCAAGGTAAACACTGCCATCCAGTGTGCAGTATGTACAACTTTACCACATGCCAACACAGGCTACTAAACCTCTTCATGAGGTTTATGAAACCACTCCAGCAGACCGCTACAGAATACTACTTAATAAAATTATTTTATGTCAAAATGTATATAAAACATAACAATTTGTGACTAAATGATTACATGCTTTAAAAAATAAATATATATCAAACATGTCTGCATTTGTGAAATGTGTGTTTGTTTGTATGCAGTTGTAACAGTAGTAGTATTGTTTGCCATAATGTCATAATTTCATGACTTGTTTTATAGGTCCGTAGCAACATTCCACATCACAAACAAATGATAGATCTCTCTGGCATTGCTTTTTGTGTCAGAGGTGTTTTTCCTGTTTCGACTATATGACTACGACCGGAGTGGTCAAATGGACGGCTTGGAGCTCATGAAGCTACTGTCGGACTACAACTCCTTCAGTAGAGCACAAACCAATGAGCCGGTGAGCTATTTAGTTACATAACTGTCATTCATTGTATGTATTTGCATGCCATACGTCATTCAGGACCTTACGATGGTCCTGAATGAGAACAATTCGGACATCAGTGCAAGTGATTCAAGCGTTCTTGTGTCTGTGTCTGTGTCTACATGTTAGGTGGTTTCCATGGTAGATTTCTTACTCCAAACACAGGATCTAAATCAGGATGGTCTGCTGGGGCCTTCTGAGCTTCTGTCTCCGCCATTACCTCAAACACAGGTACAGCAATGCCATCACGTGCGCACACGTTCAAGGCTAAACAATGTCAGTGACCGCATGACACAGCAGTTTGCATTGCAAATCAATAGATTTTATCTCATACTGGTGTTGTGGGATTGTTGCACTCTTAGTAACAGCTTTACTTGACGCCCTTCTCTACACAGGGTTCCAACATCAACAGCCCATCTCAGCAGAAGCAGGGAGTGGAGGATACTGAAGTAAATGCCATCAGTGAGACAGACGAAGGGGCACATAAAGAGAGGGAGGTGAAAGAGGGGGGAGGAGAGGAGCAGATGCACAAGGAGCCCTCTGATCAACAGCAGCACACACAGGAAGAGAAGCCCATACAGGAGAGAGAAGCACAACATGAACAAGGAGCACCAGTGCATCAGGGACAACCAGAGATGTGAAAGCAATCTCACGCACACGCACGCACGCACGCACGCACCGCACACACACGCACGCACGCGCATGCACGCACCACGCACGCACGCACGCACCGCACACACAAACTGACATAACCAAACCTGTCTGCCCAGAAAAGAGACACTTGTGGATAACCGGTACACTGCTTTGTAGTACCCTGTTAGCTTGAACAACTTTAATATGCATCCTACAAATGTTGTCTTATTTAACCATTTTAAATGGATACCTGAACACATTTTTTTTTTTTTATCCAAGCACTTTGACAGAATGTTTTAAATATGATTTGTTTCTCTGACCATATCAATACATTATGGTATCCTCCACTGCTTACCACAAGGTAGTAGACCTATTAGCTACAGAAAGAATCAGCTATTGTAATCATTAGTTTTAAAACAAAACAGAAAACTAAAGTTTTAGAGTAGTGAAAGAACAAATGCCTAGCATTTAAAAAAAAGAAATGCAATAAATATACAAATGTGTCTTTACACCTTAAAACACAAAATATCAGTTGTTATATCAAGTGGACTTGCATGGTGATAATATAGGGACTTCCTAGTAGTATCTTGTCCGACCTTTAGCTTTTGCACTCCTATGCACCAGTCACTCTGCTAATCTATTTTAAAGGTTAAGTTTTTTTTTTTTTTTTAACCCAGTTTACCAATATTCCATTGGAATAATATTGCTTCAATTTCTTGGCGAGAGGAGGAACGATACTACAACATTTGTTTATTAAAATGTACATTAAATGTAAAATAGTAGTGCATAATGTAGTCTTTCCTGTACAGAGACAATGCATATTAGGAAATAGGCCACACTTTTTCATACAAGTAAAAACAAACAAAAAAAGTGTTACCTTTACGTTCAAAATCAAAACCATGAGCAAATAGAAAGAAAAAGAAAAGCCAATTTAGATGAGACAAACGCAGAATCCTGACTGATAACTACTTGTTATTTTATATACCTGCCGTACAGGCACACTTGTGTGGTGATTAACTGTTAACAAATCATGTTAAATTCTAAGAAAGAAAGTGCTGAGGCAGACCCTTTATGCTTGAACAGGAGGCTTTGAGTGTATTTTAATAATATGAAGAATTTTAAGAGTTGTAAACATTTGTTTAATTTTGAGGTTTCCACCTTTTTATAAAATAAAGCGACATCTCCTATTTCTGTGTGTCTGGCTTTTTTGTTGACAACGCTCTCCTTATCTCCTAAGCAACGGAATACAAAAACATGGCGGAATATAAAGAAAGTGGTTTGTATCAAACTAAATTAATTATTGTGTTAAAATTAGACATGCTACAAACGTTGAACCACCTTTATTACGCTATATGATCATGCTATATCACCATTGTCGTTTTCACCTTCAATGTTTCAGCGGCCATTCTGTCTGCGTTCCAACAGAAAGTCAGGGATGCATTTGAGTTGTTTGACACTGAATCAAATAATACAGTGGATGTTCGGTGAGTTCCTTCTGTGCTGTGGGCGCTTCCCAAACTATAATTCACATAAATGTAATATAGTATGACCTTACATTTTGAAGGAATATATATTCCGACCTTTCATTACATTTGTTAATTACATATCAATCTTATTATTGTCAACTCATGCCTATATTTTGATTGGCCATATTCTAAATACGGTAATATCTCTATTGATTGTATTGTTTCAGAGTCGTGCAAATTGATCATTATGCTACAGTACCAAAGCAAAACATTGTTTGCAATACCTCAGGCTGATCAGTGACCAATTATCATCAGCAGTATTTACTGCATGTTGTGTTTACATTAACATGTTTGTGTCCCAGAGAGATTGGCACGATCATGTGTTCCCTGGGTTGCTATCCCACTGAAACACAGATAGCAGAGGTTCTAGCTGAGGTAAATTGTTTTTTTTTATTGATATTGATTAATTAATTAAATAAATATGTAAACAATAAAGAAATCTCTGATCTTACCACAACTAACAGCATCTCAGGCTTTTAATGATAGCACACATTAATTACATGCTGTAGGTCCAATAATAAACACACACGGGACAGCTAAACATTTAGGCTAGGCTATCACCTGGAAATATACAGTAGGCCTATAGGCATGGACGCCAAGTTATACATGCTAGGGAATTATCTTCTCTTCTTATGGTGAGAAACTCTAAAACTGTCTTGTTCAGGTGGAGGATCCCGTTGGATATGTGTGCTTTGAGAGGTTTCTCCCAGTCATGACTAAAATACTGATTGAGCACAGGTAAGTGCTAAATGAATACATAATAATTTACATTGAAATATCAAATGTTAAAAGAGATGTGTGTGTATATGTGTGTGTGTCAGATTTCCACCCTTCCCTGAGGAACTGGTGCTCAAGGCCTTTGAGGTATGTTCACCTGTTCTGAAGATATTTTCTACCATATCATAGCATATAAATGCAAAAATATCAGAATCGTCAATAAGCCCATCATTTTCCTATAGGTTCTGGACCACGAGAAGAAAGGCTACTTGGAGCAGGATGAGCTGAGAGACTACATGACACAAGGAGGTACAAAGTAATGCGGTGGTTTGTAACCCCAGTATAAAGTGATCTGTGCAATAACAGCATCCAATACTGATCATGTATTTTGGATCATCATAAGTTTGTATTTTGTTTATCTCCTTTTTTAATGTTTCTAAAGTCTTATCTATTTCTAGATGAGCCCTTCACCCAGGAGGAGGTGGATGAGATGCTGAATGCAGCTGTAGACCCAGATAAACACATAATTGACTATAAAGACTTTATCAGCAAGATGATAGCGGACTCCCACACATAGTCAGTGTGGTGTTATGTCACAGCCATGAAACATAGCAAACATTGTCTTCTGAACCAGCCCTTTGTATATTTATTAACTTAAATAAAATGTTTAAATATTTGTCATCTTGACCGACTATATTTGTGTAGGGTGCAAGATGTACTTTTGTTTTGGGGTCATGAGTGACAGTAGAACAGTAAAAGGGACAACAAATTATACGGTATAATGTTACCATTTACAGAAATACTGGAAACTGGTAATTTATAGTAACCACATATGTTTGAAACCACTTTTAAATACATCAGATCAGAGGGCGAAAACCATGATGGTGGTGATTATTTCACTATTTACAAATATAATCTCTATCATAAAGTGTACTGTGGACTTCTGGTCTGATGTGTTAATAAAATATATACTGTGGAGCTTTGATCAGCATAGAACTTTATCTGAGGTGACATAACATTGAAAATACAACATGGCTACATTAGCATGCCTGAAACAGTAAAACATACGCTTTGGAACATACTGTAAAATATCTAGAATTTAGATATTTATATTATATGGATTTCATTATAATAGCATAAATGTATTTAGACATTTTCTTAAACAAGTTTTAATTCACAGTAAAACGACCATTATCTTCAAATCATTGTGTAGGAAGACATTAGAAACTCAAACAGATACATAATGTTCAAAAAGTATGCTGCATTGATACAAAATCATTCACCTTCCAAGCAAAAAACAACACAAGTATAGTATAAGATATAAGGCTCACTTTCCCTTAGCACTATTCAAACTCAATTCAACGTTAATTCAATGGTCTTTTTGACACAGCTAAAGATTTTCTTATAGGCATACTTTAGGAGTTTACACATTCATTAACTTGCATTGTGGGAACATATTTTTACATATTACGCCTTTACATAAAATTTTGGAATGTTTGATTTCTATGTTGTGAGAGCCAGTGCAGAATTGAGTTGTAAGTGGCATCAAACGCTTTTACCATTAGCCCTTTTGGGAAATAAAATTACCTTTTTTTTTCCAAGTCAGTTAGTGAGAGGAACTGATCCCAACCCTGAAAAATGGAATGAAGTTAATCAATAATTCAACCTATAAGAAAAAAGAAAGCTTTTCAGATAGGCAGACATTATGTAATTCAGTACAATATTACTTTTAATCCTGTTATACTGTGCCAAGTTATACTGTGCAATGGACTGTACTGTATAATATACTAAATGTATAATGGGAAAAGTGATAGCATGGTTCAACTTAATGCATTTATTTTGTAAATATACATTTTGTTTTATAGATAGATAGAAAAGAGAGAGAGGGCATGAAAACAATTATTTGGTCCTTAAGTGAGCTATAAACAGGACAAGGTGAGAAAAGCCAATTTGAAAATGGAGGGGGGTGAAGAAAAAGTAAAAAAAGTGATTCAATGCAAAGATCACTTGAAATCATTGGAAAAAAGAGGAACCACACTTAATTTAATCTGGATGACTTCAGTCTGAAATACCCTAAGAAACTACTTACAGTAGCCAGGTACCCATGTAGTACACATCTTGTAAACGATTAACGACAGAATTTTTAAATTAAATCTTAAAGGGTAAAATGTACCAATAAAATAGTGGAAACGTGTCAAAAGATGCTGTACCTCTCCCTGAACCTTTGGACAGACTTGCTACATATGGGTACCAAAAGAAGGCCATCAATGACAAGATGTTCAACATTTTCTGCTCAGGATCAAATTAAAGTATGAGATCCTGCCCATTTTCAGTAACATGCCTGTCATGTAGGAACCCATCAGAAAACCAAACACACCTGCCATTGTGAAACCTGACTGTGTACAAACACTGCTCCCCACGTGCCTGTGGCAGTGTATAGCCTGAAAAACACCTTGCGTCTCTCACCATAAAACACCTGATTCCTTTAAGAAGCAGCAGTCCCCTTGCATTGTACAATACACCTTGGTGTTAGCTGGCAGGGAGGAGCAGCTTTAGCCTCACATCACACCATTCACAGATAATAAGACCATTGGTTTCCATTCCTTTAGATCTGCAGCACTAGTCCAGCGGCTGAGATGTTGTCTCCTCCACCAGCCGTCTGGTAAACGTCGGTGCACACCAGCACAGGTGCCACACAGATCTGGTAGTCCCTCTCATCCCAACAGCTGACCGGTCTATTCTCCTGCAGCGGGATCCTCTGGCTGCCCTCCTGCCGGCTAATGGAGAAGGAGTCGTCCATTATAAGCCGGGCCTTGTTGGGGTCGATGTCAGGAGAGCCGCAAACATGGCGGTTGGCTGTGAGCGATGCCTTAGCGGTGGCCGACATGGTGTTTTTCCAATGAGAGCCTCGGGTGACGATCATGGCCTGGAAGGCCAGCGTGTGAACATGGAGGCGAGTCAGCGCACGCCCTTTAGCTCTAGCTCCCACGCGGTCATTCTGCACATTAGCGTCCGTGTGGCGCTGGTTAATGAGGCGGTACAGCTCCCTCATCTGGTCAAGGACGGTAGCGACACGGGGGTTGGGGTCAGACAGCACTGTGATGTTGGAGCCCTTCATTAGGCTGAGGAGGTTGGGGAGCTCCTGCTCGTTCATTCCTAAAGAGTCGGCCTGAGGGAGCAGGATGAGGAACAACGTCACACTACAAACCCTCATGCATTGCCCACAACTCATTTTTTATTTTATTACATTTTTCAAATGCGTTTCTAATGACAATGACAACTGTTAGTGTGTTGCCTAATCTACAAATCTGTTCCAGACCAGTATCAATACTCTTATAACTAAATAGCTGTGCTTGGATTAACTGTACGTACATAGGGCACGACAAAGTTCAGCAAGTCCTCCATTAGGCCCTCGTCCACAAAGCTGGCCATCTCAAAATGGACGCCGGTCTGAGGTGATGAGGATGCCAGCAGACCTCCCAAGCGGGTGAGCAGAGCCACACGGTGCCCTGGTAAAATAAGAGGACACTGAATAATAGAAAGGGGATTCGTATAGAGAGATAGGGAGAAAAACATGGCGTGTTTGGAGAACAGAGAACAAGCTGGAATAAATAAGCAAAACAAAATAAGACATGCCATCTCAAAAATAATAATAATCACACATACCCACACACTACTAAAGCCTGTTGCACAATGCACACGAAGCTGAATCACAAGCGCTTTAGGAGCTTCACACCCCCTTTCCCCCAGGCAGAAAAAAAGCGCCAGTCCCGCCTCTTGTGCGTGTGCAAACGGTCATTGCTTAACATGGGAGCGGATCCGTGGTGGATCTTCGCCGCTTTGGTGTGCATCAGGCTTAAGTCAACAGTCTGAGCACAAATCTCACACCTCTCAGTACAAAACCTGCTCCGTTTCTTTGTGTGGACTGGATTTATTGGAGGACGTGATAATGAATGTCCTCTCACCTGACTTGAAGGGGAAGCTGTCCATCATCTGCAGCCCACCAACCACAAGGAGGTCAGGTTTAAAATCTTTGAGTTTTTCAGCAAAGTCTTCAATGGAGGCCAAGTAGGGGTTATGGTCGTCACTGTGGACTATATATCTGTACAGGATACATGAAGGTTCACGTCAATCAATTACTCCATGAGTCATTAATAGAATACACCTTCCAGGTTGCGATCACACAGTTCTTCAGCTGTCCTACCTGTTGGCTCTGCGTGACGTATAGGGCCCCCAGGTGGCCCCAGAGGGGTACTCCAGGATCAGATGGATGTCTGGCTCTACCACTTCATTGCCAGCCACTGTAGAGACGTGGGTATGGAACCATAAAGGAGTGAATACAGGCCAAAGGAAGGTAAGAAGACAGTTTGGAAAGAGGAGGACAGCATGTGACCATTAGGATAAAGCTCATTAGAAACTAATCAGATAATTATTAATTACTTATTGTATCATCAAGAAGCAAGTTAGTCACTAAAATCACATACAAATCCATGACGGCCTTATTGACTAAACTGACTGTAGGGGCTTTGAAGAATATTAGTGTCAACAATCTCTATAGTAAACTGAGATGATTGCATATTGGGTGCATTCAGGTGCATGTGTGTGTGTGTGTGTGTGTACCTGTAATGTGCTGGGGCAGGACCTCAGTGAAGTCAGGGCTGAAACTTCCCCCTAGTAACACGTCACATCCCTCATTGGCCATGCGGCCAGCCATTACCGGAGCATTGCCACCTACTGACCACCTGTTGCCCGGCAACTCACGGGACGCCTCCACAAGCTCATTGAACAGGGTGTCGTTCAACACAAAACGCCTGAGAGAAGAGGAGAAACTAGCAGTGTCACGAAGCAGACAAACACGTGATTACCAAGTTGTGATTGGTTAGAGAATCCTAGAACAGAAAGTGAATAATGGAATAAAAGTAATTTAGTCTGAATATCAGGTGTGGATCACTGAAAATGAGCATATCAATGATGCACAGGTTCCACTAGACATGAAACCTCTCTGTGTCAATAACAAGCCAAGACGAAAGAGGGAAGAAAGATATGAAACCCCCTCCTTTGAACAGTTGTTGATTTCACAAGCTCAACCTGTTTTTGCTTTGCGAGTCAGTTTGACAACTCAATAGAAAACTGTGTGTGGTAATAGGGACATTGTGTCATCAGCATGATTAGCAAGACAGCTTGATGGTTGATGGATCAAAGATCAAGACTGGCAAGGTAAATGTGAGTTGGTTTTTCAAACTGCTCAAAATCGGTGAGGAAAATTGGTGCCAGTCTGCAAATATCAGAGAAAGCATCAATTTCATTTTTGAGTGACAGTAGTGACCGAAACACTTTACAAAATACAGTACACGCAAGTTTCATGTTACACGCTAAACTGCCATGTCACTTAGGAGCTGGGCCAGGGAATTTAGCTAAGAAAATAGTGTTATTTTTAGGCCTAGTGGTGATATGAGCCACATCTCAATATTATAAGAATTATCTCAGCAATACTGTATATTATTTGTACAAAAAGTACTGCAGAAATTACATGTTTTGCCTGAAATGTAGTGGCAATCTGACTTTTCTTTTGGAAGCAGAACATGCTTTACCTACAGAATGTTCCTTTTGGCTGGTTTAATAAGGCTATTTGCTTTTTGGTCAAATAAATATAACACACATCTACTATAATGAGTTTCAGAAAAGGAGAAAGTGAGAAAGGTGAGAAGAGAGATGGGTCAGCATAGCAGGCATGAATACTGAAGATATTACTGGTTTCACTATCACTGAGTGTGCACAACACCGTACCCACCACTAGAAACAATAATACAATCTGGGTTGAAGACAAAAATAACATAAAAGTTAACCTATGTTTTAAGAACATATTTTTCTTCGGTTTTGTTATTGGAGCTACAATACTTGATTATGAATATTAACAGGATTATTAACCCTTTCCAACTCATATTTAAACCATAAATCACACACACACAAAGATGACTCACTCTGAAGCAGCTCCGGGTGCAAAGAAATAGGCAAAACTCTGAGCCAGCTGTTGAGCGTTCTCTATGTAGTCATGATGGAGCGGTTGGTCAATATGAGAAAGACCAATCTTATTCAGCAAAGACACACCATCTACTATCAGATCCACACAACCACCAAAACCTGCAGGAGACAAAATACAGCTGCTCATTTCTTAACTCATATTTGCCAGCCACTTCATCAAGTCACACTTCCAATCGAAAATGCAAATACATTATGGTTGGTATATATTAGTTATTTTCTCAACCAAAAATATTTATAGGCAGACCTGCAACAATATTTTTTCATCCAAATTTAGGGCAACATTACAGTAAGTGTAGTAAGCAGTAAGAAAGGTTGACATGAGTCAAGCCCAATACAAAGCATGAAGACTCTAGAAGAAGAAGATGCAAATGAGTAGTTGCTTGCATTTCAATATGTAAATAATGATCTCGCTCTGTTGCCATGTGTTAAATTGTTCTCCATGCTACTATCAAACCTGTGGTGATGTTGCTAGCCTTATAGCATAGTAAAACTGATGAGTTGAAGTTGAGTTGGGTTTTAGTTTGAAACTAGTGACTCTCTCACATTCTGTGAGTTGGGGCAGAAGTTGGGGTTCTGGAGTCACTGTGTACCTGTAACAGTCTGTCCAATACACAATTCACTTTAAACTTTTTCCTGTTATTTATTGTATGCGTTTTGATAGTAACAGATTCATAATTATTATTTAAAGCACCTTGTAGGATCAGAATGGAAACCAACAAGCATACACATTTCCAACATTTTTAGGGTGACCAAATCAAACAGATATACATGCACCACAGCAGTGTGTACGAATGTAATCAAATAATACAAGGAAATGTTTTAACAACATTCAATTACATATACTTGCAGATATGCAGTGAAATTGCAACATTTAAATGTATGTTGCCTAAACATCACATGGTATCTTGGTGTAACCGTCCTTAGCTGTATGGGTGTAACCAGATCCAAAATTCACCAGAATTTTAATAATATCAGTTAAAGAAATTGAGCTGAGCTACAGCCCCCCGCGTCACACACACATAAACTGTTGTTGTTGTTGTTTTAATAACTAATTCCCAATTGTGTGAATACAATGTGATGTGGGAAGGCGTTGTTATCTGGGATTAGATGGCAATACGATTAGATGGTAATAATATACAAAATAACCAATAACATGGTTGGGGTTAATGAAATAACAAACCCCTAAATACCTACAAGATTAGCTGCAAAAACGTTGATTATGCTAGAACATTATTTTACCTGTCTTGATTTTATTAAAACATATAAAGCTACTTTTTTCGCTTACAGTATCCTAGATTGTGTTTACTGTGCGGTTCATACTTACCAATGGCCACTTTGGGTCTGGCTACATTCACTCCTACTTTTCGCTCTGCTCGAAGCAGAGAAGAGAGGACAACGTCGAGCCGATCGTCCAGCACTGCATTCTGGGGTGACCGAAACCAGTAGGCCAAAATAACTACAAAAAGGGATAAAACAGACCCATATTTCATAAATGAAAACCTACTGCTCCCCTCCATAGTTAGTTGTCTGGCTGGCTGGCTAGCAGGCAGATAGCTGCAACAACCCCCAGCACAGTCCAAAATACGTACACACTGGATTGAGTGGGTTGATTTTGCTAATCGGAGGGTTCCGTTGGGTGGAGCTTTTAAAGAAACTCGTGTTATAAAACAATTCAGATTATTGGCTACATCAAATTAATTTGATGAAGTTGATATGATTGAGTAACTTATATATATAATATGATATTCCACGTGGTAAGATTATGTATTATCCCCACTCATGTGGGGATAATACATGCGTAAATGGATCATACACTTTAATATGAAGGAGGCGTGTTTGCGGAAGTGTCGCACTGCAGAAATATCGTTGTCATGGGAGAATATACTTTCACAGGATTGTCATAGTTGTCTCTGATTGTACTGCTACTGATCTACGTTACTGTTCTTATAATTGTTGTACATCGAAATAATGTTCCGGGTTGTTTTTTATATAGTTATATGGTTGTACCGTGGATGTACCGGTATTATAATAACACTGAAAGAAATCAAGTGGTTAATTTACGGACAGCAAGAAAAGCGTGCTTTTCAGGTTTTTCCATTTAGTAGCGTTTTGTGTACGATCTGCAAAATTGAGAACTGCTTGTAAATCAGACACTGTAAATAAAAGTAGCCTAAAGTTTGGAAATAAAATATGTCTGAAAAATAAATAACGGATGATAACAAACCGCGATGTTATTGGTCTATTCCATCTATCTGGATGTTGCGTAGAAACTCTGACACGTTGCTTGAAGCGCCAGAGGACGCCCTCTGGTGGTTTAATCCGGCCAATGTGGGTATCATGAAAGGCAGCGCTGTCTGCTGATTTTGATAGGGTTACAAGCATGTCAGCCCGCTGATAGAAGTATGCCTACTCAGGCAGAGTCCTACGTCTGACCCCTGATGCAGGACGTATGTTATTTGTTTCTGGGCTGAGTATTGCATGGTATTACTGGCTGTGCAGCCAGTTGCCCTTCTCAGGAATAAAGAATTTCCTAAGAGGCAATACTTAAATCAAATGTGAATTGTGAAGCTACATATATGGTACCTGTAGCTTCAAAAAGCATTAGATTTAATACATTAAACTTTTTTCAAAACATATGTTATAATGTGCTAATGCTGATGGCACAACGTCATGTGGTCTTATAAAACAGACAAGTACACCCAATACCAATCTAAAAACAATAACACAACCAATTATTTAACGTAAATTCAATTTATTTGATAAAGTTCTTAATATTAATAAGTAATACTTCCGTATTGCTTTATCAGTTCAGGCACAGTCCTCCTATGTCCATCCACATACAGTACATGACAATTGATCATTATTTTAAATAAAATAAAATAAAAGAATAAAATCAAAGCTTTCTAAAAATGTAGCTATAAAGTGGAGATACAATTAAAAAAAAAAAGTATCAGTATAAGGAACATTGGCATGTGGAACAAGAGTGCCAACTCGAGCTTGATGATACTGTAACTTGCATTTATATCAGCACGCTAAAACTAAGACCTGACAAAGTCTTTTGAATGCAATATTATTTAGTCACTAATGATGTTCAAAAAAACAAAAACACAACGCTTCTTTGCAGTTGTGTTTGCTGGACATCATATTAGTCCAATGGAAAGCCTCCCTTTGTGAACATTATTGTTCAAATAGCAATTTCATTAAAAAGACAAATTGATTTAAAATGCTCATTGACATTCCTGTGCAGGCGATGTGCTGCCCTCTAGTGTTGACACACTGCGACTCAAAACCTAAGAAAAAAAAGGCAGAGAAAGGGAAAACAAAATGTGTTTGTTTTAGCACAATGACTGATATTTACAAGCTCACACACTAGTCAATATATAGTGCAATGATCCTAGTGAACTGGTGCACAAGCACAGATAAAGAGACACATCAGGCTAATACCCAAGAATCCATCAGTAAGTTGCATTAGGCATAGCTTACAACAGATGAACTAGTAAATATACATAACATACCTAGATATAATGTTTACAATGTGTGTACCGTACCTTTTATTTGGGGATCCCGGCCACAATTTCAGACTCGATCCCACAGTGGTCCTCTCCTCTAAGGATTTTAAAGAGCCCTGGAAAACAGAAACGGTTAAAAAGGAGATGTATGTAGTATTTTAGAGCTATACATTTAGCATAGCTTGTTAGAAATGCACAGACATTAGTTAGCTGTCAACATGTCAAATGCTCCGAGTATGTGCTCTGGTTGATAGCCCCTGCCTCTATACAAGTCTATTTCAACACACCCAAATCTTTGATGAATTGGGGCCTCTCTTCCCTGATTCCAACAGTTACATGTTTGTTAATGGGTTTAACAATGGCAGGCCATTTGGGTTCTTCCATTTTAGCTAGCACGCATTGAGCATTAAGTTAAATCTACTCTAAATATATAGCAGCTTTAAGGCAAATATTAAGACTCCTTAAGATGTAATGAATGATTTTGAAGGTGGATGATTAAAGATAGCACAATGTGCAACCTCACCGTTATCACCCCAGTCAGTGTTCCATGAGTTAACACACAGCCAGTAGGGGACACCATTCTCCTCCCCCCAGCCAATCATCTTAATAGCATGACCTCCTAGTGCAGACCCAGACACATGCTGATACACTCCTGGTGGCAAGAAGAAAAGGATGGGAATAATACGATTAAAACTAGAAATGTCAACTAAACGACTCACAACATATCTAAATAACTATGGCTGGAATATATTGGACTGTTTGTATGAGTTTACCAGATTTGTAGAGCACAAAGTCTTCATAAACAGTAAAGGCTCCCTCCACTGGTCCATTCTTGAAGATTTCGCTTTGGATCTGAATCTGTTCTGAAGGTACGCTGTACGACTGCTTACCTACAAACAGACAAACGATTAGAACATAACAGCACTTTTCTCAAATCAAGCCCATCTCACGGACACACGAGAGAGAGAGAGATGGGCTTGACTATCGTTACACCTCTTCTCTTCTTTGTTTTATTCAAATAAGCTCTAATAATCAACTCTCATGCAACGCTACTTGGTGCCAAATAGCAATCGATCCTCGTCTGGTAATATATTATTACCAGATATATTATTACCAGATAATATTCACTTTGTGAATATGATCTAATCACACTCCATTGGGAGAGTAACTATTGGATAGCACTGAACCAATCTGCATTGCTGCAACCGTTTTGATCGCCTCATCTAGCATGACGATCATTTCCAAACACCCTTGACCCCAACGTCATCTCACTAACCCACCCAGATTGGTCTGCCAACAGGGTGGCTGTGAAAACACTAATGTTAACAGGTTTTCCAGACTACAATCTCAGCAAAATAAATTGAGCTGTGAGCAATTAGTCGGGCGGAGCCAGGCGGCATTCTTCCATTGAATGAGCAATGTGTCGTCACTGGCGCAGTGCAAACGTAGAAGGATACTTGAGTGTACAGTTATGTGACACAAAACACACACAGCAGGGCCAACCTCTCCAGAAGCACCAACTGGTGTGCCCGTCTTACCATAGTGCTTGTCATGTTTGTAGTCCGGTGTGTATCCAGGCTCACACTGAGCTGTGCACTCAGGTGTGTCGCCACCCTCCCCGGTACAAGACTGTCTGGTACCATTCACATGGTGCTCACATGGAGCGATGGTGTAGGGCCTGCAACCTGTACATCCATGGATGACCGTCAGTGCATTCTGCCCATGTCTACCAAGGTTACAGGGATATCAGTGCTAAATGTCACAAAGACCACACACACACTTACCAATGTGCGAGTTGTACAGGCCACCGGTTACAAGTCCCTCGTTTGTCCAAAACTCCCAGGCCGCTGAAGGGTAGCCTCCATTACAGCTAGGAACAAAACAAAACAAAAAACCCACACTCTTAACGTTGGAGATCAATGGAAACCTCGGAATAAAATAAATAAATGTGTTAACAGTCGTAGAACAACGTCACACTACAAACTCTCATGCATTGCCCACAACTCATTTTTTATTTTATTACATTTTTCAAATGCGTTTCTACACATATTTCATAAATGAAAACCTACTGCTCCCCTCCATAGTTAGTTGTCTGGCTGGCTGGCTAGCAGGCAGGTAGCTGCAACAACCCCCAGCACAGTCCAAAATACGTACACACTGGATTGAGTGGGTTGATTTTGGTAATCGGAGGGTTCCGTTGGGTGGAGCTTTTAAAGAAACTCGTGTTATAAAACAATTCAGATTATTGGCTACATCAAATTAATTTGATGAAGTTGATATGATTGAGTAACTTATATATATAATATGATATTCCACGTGGTAAGATTATGTATTATCCCCACTCATGTGGGGATAATACATGCGTAAATGGATCATACACTTTAATATGAAGGAGGCGTGTTTGCGGAAGTGTCGCACTGCAGAAATATCGTTGTCATGGGAGAATATACTTTCACAGGATTGTCATAGTTGTCTCTGATTGTACTGCTACTGATCTACGTTACTGTTCTTATAATTGTTGTACATCGAAATAATGTTCCGGGTTGTTTTTTATATAGTTATATGGTTGTACCGTGGATGTACCGGTATTATAATAACACTGAAAGAAATCAAGTGGTTAATTTACGGACAGCAAGAAAAGCGTGCTTTTCAGGTTTTTCCATTTAGTAGCGTTTTGTGTACGATCTGCAAAATTGAGAACTGCTTGTAAATCAGACACTGTAAATAAAAGTAGCCTAAAGTTTGGAAATAAAATATGTCTGAAAAATAAATAACGGATGATAACAAACCGCGATGTTATTGGTCTATTCCATCTATCTGGATGTTGCGTAGAAACTCTGACACGTTGCTTGAAGCGCCAGAGGACGCCCTCTGGTGGTTTAATCCGGCCAATGTGGGTATCATGAAAGGCAGCGCTGTCTGCTGATTTTGATAGGGTTACAAGCATGTCAGCCCGCTGATAGAAGTATGCCTACTCAGGCAGAGTCCTACGTCTGACCCCTGATGCAGGACGTATGTTATTTGTTTCTGGGCTGAGTATTGCATGGTATTACTGGCTGTGCAGCCAGTTGCCCTTCTCAGGAATAAAGAATTTCCTAAGAGGCAATACTTAAATCAAATGTGAATTGTGAAGCTACATATATGGTACCTGTAGCTTCAAAAAGCATTAGATTTAATACATTAAACTTTTTTCAAAACATATGTTATAATGTGCTAATGCTGATGGCACAACGTCATGTGGTCTTATAAAACAGACAAGTACACCCAATACCAATCTAAAAACAATAACACAACCAATTATTTAACGTAAATTCAATTTATTTGATAAAGTTCTTAATATTAATAAGTAATACTTCCGTATTGCTTTATCAGTTCAGGCACAGTCCTCCTATGTCCATCCACATACAGTACATGACAATTGATCATTATTTTAAATAAAATAAAATAAAAGAATAAAATCAAAGCTTTCTAAAAATGTAGCTATAAAGTGGAGATACAATTAAAAAAAAAAAGTATCAGTATAAGGAACATTGGCATGTGGAACAAGAGTGCCAACTCGAGCTTGATGATACTGTAACTTGCATTTATATCAGCACGCTAAAACTAAGACCTGACAAAGTCTTTTGAATGCAATATTATTTAGTCACTAATGATGTTCAAAAAAACAAAAACACAACGCTTCTTTGCAGTTGTGTTTGCTGGACATCATATTAGTCCAATGGAAAGCCTCCCTTTGTGAACATTATTGTTCAAATAGCAATTTCATTAAAAAGACAAATTGATTTAAAATGCTCATTGACATTCCTGTGCAGGCGATGTGCTGCCCTCTAGTGTTGACACACTGCGACTCAAAACCTAAGAAAAAAAAGGCAGAGAAAGGGAAAACAAAATGTGTTTGTTTTAGCACAATGACTGATATTTACAAGCTCACACACTAGTCAATATATAGTGCAATGATCCTAGTGAACTGGTGCACAAGCACAGATAAAGAGACACATCAGGCTAATACCCAAGAATCCATCAGTAAGTTGCATTAGGCATAGCTTACAACAGATGAACTAGTAAATATACATAACATACCTAGATATAATGTTTACAATGTGTGTACCGTACCTTTTATTTGGGGATCCCGGCCACAATTTCAGACTCGATCCCACAGTGGTCCTCTCCTCTAAGGATTTTAAAGAGCCCTGGAAAACAGAAACGGTTAAAAAGGAGATGTATGTAGTATTTTAGAGCTATACATTTAGCATAGCTTGTTAGAAATGCACAGACATTAGTTAGCTGTCAACATGTCAAATGCTCCGAGTATGTGCTCTGGTTGATAGCCCCTGCCTCTATACAAGTCTATTTCAACACACCCAAATCTTTGATGAATTGGGGCCTCTCTTCCCTGATTCCAACAGTTACATGTTTGTTAATGGGTTTAACAATGGCAGGCCATTTGGGTTCTTCCATTTTAGCTAGCACGCATTGAGCATTAAGTTAAATCTACTCTAAATATATAGCAGCTTTAAGGCAAATATTAAGACTCCTTAAGATGTAATGAATGATTTTGAAGGTGGATGATTAAAGATAGCACAATGTGCAACCTCACCGTTATCACCCCAGTCAGTGTTCCATGAGTTAACACACAGCCAGTAGGGGACACCATTCTCCTCCCCCCAGCCAATCATCTTAATAGCATGACCTCCTAGTGCAGACCCAGACACATGCTGATACACTCCTGGTGGCAAGAAGAAAAGGATGGGAATAATACGATTAAAACTAGAAATGTCAACTAAACGACTCACAACATATCTAAATAACTATGGCTGGAATATATTGGACTGTTTGTATGAGTTTACCAGATTTGTAGAGCACAAAGTCTTCATAAACAGTAAAGGCTCCCTCCACTGGTCCATTCTTGAAGATTTCGCTTTGGATCTGAATCTGTTCTGAAGGTACGCTGTACGACTGCTTACCTACAAACAGACAAACGATTAGAACATAACAGCACTTTTCTCAAATCAAGCCCATCTCACGGACACACGAGAGAGAGAGAGATGGGCTTGACTATCGTTACACCTCTTCTCTTCTTTGTTTTATTCAAATAAGCTCTAATAATCAACTCTCATGCAACGCTACTTGGTGCCAAATAGCAATCGATCCTCGTCTGGTAATATATTATTACCAGATATATTATTACCAGATAATATTCACTTTGTGAATATGATCTAATCACACTCCATTGGGAGAGTAACTATTGGATAGCACTGAACCAATCTGCATTGCTGCAACCGTTTTGATCGCCTCATCTAGCATGACGATCATTTCCAAACACCCTTGACCCCAACGTCATCTCACTAACCCACCCAGATTGGTCTGCCAACAGGGTGGCTGTGAAAACACTAATGTTAACAGGTTTTCCAGACTACAATCTCAGCAAAATAAATTGAGCTGTGAGCAATTAGTCGGGCGGAGCCAGGCGGCATTCTTCCATTGAATGAGCAATGTGTCGTCACTGGCGCAGTGCAAACGTAGAAGGATACTTGAGTGTACAGTTATGTGACACAAAACACACACAGCAGGGCCAACCTCTCCAGAAGCACCAACTGGTGTGCCCGTCTTACCATAGTGCTTGTCATGTTTGTAGTCCGGTGTGTATCCAGGCTCACACTGAGCTGTGCACTCAGGTGTGTCGCCACCCTCCCCGGTACAAGACTGTCTGGTACCATTCACATGGTGCTCACATGGAGCGATGGTGTAGGGCCTGCAACCTGTACATCCATGGATGACCGTCAGTGCATTCTGCCCATGTCTACCAAGGTTACAGGGATATCAGTGCTAAATGTCACAAAGACCACACACACACTTACCAATGTGCGAGTTGTACAAGCCACCGGTTACAAGTCCCTCGTTTGTCCAGAACTCCCAGGCCGCTGAAGGGTAGCCTCCATCACAGCTAGGAACAAAACAAAACAAAACACCCACACTCTTAACGTTGGAGATCAATGGAAACCTCGGAATAAAATAAATAAATTTGTTAACAGTCTTTTTAATTGCCCCTCACCCCATGCCACAGCTTTCACAACAGGTAAGTAGGTCTTGAGAAGAGATCTCCACACTGACTTTGCTGTTGCTATGGATACACACACGGTCTGAGATGGCCTCTGCTGCACCAAATGCCTGTTGGCAAAACAAACATGAGCCCCATAGTCTAAAGGCAAAACACAGGTCCCGTTTGGATCTATGGTGAGCGTGTCCCCTCACCCAGCATGATCCACACGACCCTTGATCGCGGATCTCCTTCAGAGTGGGACAGTTGGGCCAATTTTCTCTGGAGTCAAAGTTTGTAGGCAGCTTCAAGTCACCAACATACTGAACCCTGCACAGTGAAAGGAAACAGGTCTGTAAAGATTTGGACTGGAGCACATTGTCATTATCACTTTGTACTCCACAACAATGGGTTTGATACATCATTGCATGGTAATTCAATAAGTGCAATCCATAGACACAAGTGCTGAGTTCATTCTGTGGAAATGTTCACGTCACCTCTGGTTCCTTCAAACTGCCTTACAGGTACATGTCTCACACAGAGAGAAGTTAGTTAATATCGGTTTGGACACTGCGACACTGTTTAAGATAAGCTACTCGGAATTGTAGCTGCCGTCTTATCAGCTGTGAAGACATTTTCACATTAATTTATCTTGTAACGTGCAGGGGGAGATTTCTAATGCAAGTTTTTCTGCTCAGCTATGATGGTCTTGGCAAACTGTACTGACTGTTAAGCAGTGAGACCCTTTCAGACAATAATGTAGTTATACCAATATGTGAACGTCACCATAATTTCAGTGTTGCAAACTGAGCAGTCAAAGGAACACTGCCCTGCAGTGACCACACCCTCCATTACAACTTCACCACCGGTCACTTGACTTACTCTTCAAACATGTGTTATCCCACTCTTTGGAGTAATATTGTATTAAACATTGTTTGCCTGCCTGCCCACTTATAACGTGTTAAAACAGTGAAATAAAAGAAGGTAAAACGTTGGTGGATTGTTTGACTTTTCCTGTTATGAATGAAAAAATGGGAGACCCAACACATACTTTTAAGTCAAGACACTTTAATGGCAATAGACTCACATGATGGGGAGTTTAGGTCCTTTCAGCATTGTACCACAGAGTCTCTTGATATAACTGTAGTCAACATTATGGAAGTTATGGCCCGCCTGAAGAACAATAAGAGACATGTTTGCAAATCATTTCAAATATTGTCTCTGCTATGATGGGTGTAAAGGGTCCCACTGGGAAAGTGAAGAAATAAATAAAGCACTTACCTTCCAGGTAGTGTTCACTTTATTGATGTAGTTAACCATCTCATTGGACAGTGGCTGGAGGTGGGGCCTGGCCAGGCTGAGGCTCCAGCATGCAGCCAATAACAGGCAGCCTGCACGCCACATTCTGTCTGAAAGAATAAATGAGTAGAGCACAGGTTTTATATTGTAGCCTCACACATTCTAACAGTGAGGTAGCCTAATGACATTCTCTGTGACGAACTGAAACACAGTGCCAGCACGAACCATCTGTAAACCTGACTTCCAGGTAAATCTGCATGTGAAATTACAAAGCTTAAATGGTAAACTCAATATACTTTATATACTTTTGGTTCCTATATTTATATGGGGCCAATGTGTTCCATTAAAATAAGGAAATAGAACAGCTGATACTGCAGGTAGAATATTTCAGAAATGTCCGTTTCAGATTAAACAGTGTTACAGTGTCCAAACCGATCCAAACAGGCATTACCTAACTTCTCATGTCTATGCCGGACAGAGCCCTCCCCATGGGCTCAATAAGATTATGAAGATGCCAGCATCCATGGTAAGTTAGGCAGACTGGTGATTTAAATATATTTTACCCAGTCTTAAAAAAAAAAAGATTACGGCTAAAATGTAACCATTACAAGACAACAGCCTAACTAGTATCAAGTGGCTTTATATTCAGAACAGAAAACCATTAGTCACTACAACTCAAACAGAAAATGGGTTTGGGGTTTCAATTCCCAGTGAGGATCTTTTACAATAACATTACCACATAAATGCTAGACTATTGCGAGCACATCAGAATGTCACAAGTAATTCCAGGCCAAGCGATTCCAGCACATGGTATAGCAGGCAAGCTACCATTTCAAATCAATACTTGGGCTGTTGAGATAAGTCATGCAGTTTAGGAATTGTTTGCTTGTTTGTTTGTCTAAGTTTAAGTGTATTGTGTGGTCAGTTTCACAAGAACTTGCAAAAACAATCTCAGAAGTGATCATTATGCTCCTCCGATAACTGCAGGGATATATACTCACTGTCCATACATGAAAACAAACAGATTTCCTCGCTGTATCAATGCAGTATCTGAGTGCTGCATTGAACTAACAAATCTCGTCGGTGGGAATATCTCATAAATATTATTTTATCTGGGTTTAATATGAACACGGGTATTCCCAACAACTCATGTGACAAGGTTAGTGAGACACCTGACATCTTCACTAAGGGAAGTGATCCAATCATACAATAGCTGACATGGCAATTATCAGTATCAGTCACAAGATGTAGGCCTGCCCTACCAAGTAGACTGTTGGAAAGGGAAATGCAACTAGTCACAGAAACTACTTCTAAATTTCAAAACAGAGTGCGATTTTCTTTTAATCCACAGTACCATCTAAGTAATGACTCAAATCTATTTAATTAAGCATACTTTCCATTGTGTAAGGCTATCACGTGGTTGCAGAGTCATAATGCCTTTAAAAATGCCAACAGCAACTGCATTACCGGTAGTCGCCCACTATAGGAGATGGAATATGAACAGGGTAGGTAAAGGTTGTGGCAGCCCCAGAAACAACAGATCATTATAATTGTACAGCTTGTAGACCACATAACGGCAACAATGCAGAACTTATACAGCAATGGCCATTGATGCGATGCAACATCTAGAGAGAATATGCCTTAAGTTATGGCAAGCCGTTTTTACATTTATTCTCCAAGACTTACTAGTATCTATTTATTAGATACTAGTATCTATTCTTTAG
>JAODUH010017063.1:0-26695 GCA_027564835.1 Typhlichthys subterraneus | reverse complement strand
AATACGGAAATAAATAAATAAATAAATGTTGAAATACAGAAATAAATACATTAATAAATACATAAAATAATGTATAAATCAATACATTTAAGAATAAATAAATGTATGTAAAAATAATTAAATGAATGTAGAAATGCACAAATAAATAAATACATGTAAAAATACAGAAATAGTATTTTTAATACAAAAATTTAATTATTTTTTCAATTATGTATATATTTAATTATTTATACTTTTACCTGGTCCTCCATAATACACACCTGCACACTGGGGGAGGGAAGAAACAAATAATTATACATCACTGAAATGGGTCACGTCAACTACAATCATCCACCGGCAATATGGGCAAAAGATTGAGCTAAATATTCTCTTCTCGGAGGGCTTTGGCAATAGATATATAAATGTTCATGGAATGGAAGCTAAAGGTAGACTGTTACAAATGTCTCAGAATATGAGGATAATGGAAAGAAATAATGAGCCCCGATTCAGCTGCTGAAAAAGCCCCACAGCCATTAGGAAGGGCCTCAGTCAGGCATTTGAGCTCCACAGCCAGCTGTAGGGAGTGCTCCACAAAGTTTTATTTCTTACATGCAAATAACGTGTCTTTAAAACTTTTTAACAGATATATTTTAAAGACAAGGTGATTGTGCGTTTAGTGCAGTGGCTAGGCTGTGGAGCGCTTTGAGAGCCATTTAAAATAAGTCATCTTTTTAGGCAAGCTGTAAATTAGCGTGTTATGGTTTTATGTACTTCATTTTCTGCTGTTGGATTTTAATTACATTTATTGATAAGCATGACTTATTCCATAAGTATTTGGATTTTATAAAATAAAAGGCATGTTGGGAATTGAGGAGACAATGCATGTTACAGATTTTGAGTATACAGCAATTGTTTTAAACCCATATGTTCTAAAATGTGTCAAAGTACCATAGCCCAAGCCTATGTTATACTTGTGTAGGCATAATAAAGGAGGCCATAAGTGCAAACTGACCATGGCTGGAATACCAAAATCTGTACCCAATTGTGGAATAGGGTGCAGATGGGTGTTACAGGCAGACAGGTGCTGCAAATACGGCGACAGCCGTAGCCAGTGTTCAAATTAGTTCTTGAGTAGTGTCCGTATTTGTCCATGTACAAACAGGCCATGACTTGGGTGCCAAAACTAGTCATTTCTACAACAGTGACACTTCACCCTTCAACTCAAAAATATATAAAAACTAAAGTTGTAGTTTATGTACTATAGCAGAATGAAATGCACTTGGTTCTACAAATTGTAAGGTGATAAATACAAGAGTGCATGCATCTCACAAACAGGACTTTATTCCACCACTGAATAGATCACAAACAGTATTACAATTAAGTGGGAAGGCACAGTCATCTCAGGTCACAAGAACAGAACAGAGACTTTACAATACAAAAATAAATTGGTCATCTGTTTTGGCTTGCATGCTTTGTGGGAACGCTCAGGCCCATATTGGGATAAATCATGACAACCAGGCAGTCATGAGAATACAACTGTAAATTGTACTCTGGTGGCTGGAGTGGCATAGAGTCAAGGTTGGTTGTTGCTTGCTTTACTCCTTGGAAGCCATGTGGACCATCAGGTCGCAGACACGGGTGCTGTAGCCAAACTCGTTGTCATACCTGTGAAGGACAAACAACGCTTACACATGAGACTCATGCACATTACATGTAGAGGCTGTGTAAATTCGCTGTGAGACATACCATGACACCAGCTTGACGAAGTGATCGTTGAGTGCAATGCCAGCGCCGGCATCAAAGATGGAGGAGTGAGTGTCACCATTAAAGTCTGTGGACACCACCTGCAGGAAGAAGAAACAATGTAGACCTTATATAAACACACATATGGGGTCAAGGGTGTGGTCAGAGGCATTCAGGGTGGTGCGCAAACCTGGTGTTCTGTGTATCCCAGAATTCCCTTCATGGGTCCCTCGGCAGCAGCCTTGACAACCTTCTTGATGTCTTCGTATTTGGCCTGGAAGGCAGGGAGTGTTACAACACATTTAATATCAGATACACTAGCTAATCTGTCAGTCAACACCCACAGGTCCTAAATAAAGACTGAACTTACAGGCTTCTCCAGTCTGACAGTCAGGTCAACCACAGACACGTTGGGGGTGGGAACACGGAAGGCCATGCCAGTCAGCTTGCTGTGAAGCAGAGAGGCTACGTCACAAGAGAATACTGTGCCACCAACGCACAAAAGGTGGTAGGGCAGAAGTTACGCCATTGTTATCGCTTGGTACCGACCCATTTAGTTCAGGGATGACTTTGCCCACAGCCTTGGCAGCGCCAGTGGAGGCAGGGATGATGTTCTGCGCGGCACCACGGCCATCCCTCCACAGCTTACCAGAAGGCCCATCTACGGTCTTCTGGGTGGCAGTGATGGCATGGACTGTGCTCTGAGAGACAGGGAGAGATTCACAAATCATTCAAAACTGCCTGCACCACTTCAGCATCACTGCCAAGTTGTTCCCAGTGTTTCAATCCTTACCATCAGGCCCTCAATGATGGTGAAGTTGTCATTTATGACCTTTGCCAGGGGAGCCAGGCAGTTTGTTGTGCAGGAAGCATTGCTATGGAAACCGCAGAACATCCTGTTAATTACTCTAGAATCAACCATTTCCAACAACTGTTGGCAGGTTGTAGGAAGAGGTGCATTGGACACCGTCTTGAGTTAGCTTCGAGTAGTCAAACTCACCTGACAACCTGGAGAGACTTGTCATACTTCTCGTGGTTGACACCCATGACAAACATGGGGGCATCAGCACTAGGGGCTGAGATGATTACCCTCTTGGCACCACCCTTCAGGTGAGCCTGAAAGCAGCAATATGGTACATTTGTACAGCCCGGCAACCATTTACTAGGTCTGCTTTGTTAGCACTCAACATCTTAAAGTGTTAAAAATGTAAAACCGTATACGTACAGATGCCTTCTCAATGGTAGTGAAAACCCCAGTTGACTCCACCACATACTGTGCACCAGCATCACCCCATTTGATGTTGGTGGGGTCCCTCCTGACAAGACCCAACACAAAGATGACAGGTACGATCAGGACCGGTTTCAAGTGTCGAATTCACTGAATTATAATGTAAAAACTCACTCATGGAACACTGCGATTTTGTGGCCATCGATGACCAACTTGTCACCCTCCACCTTGACCTCGCCTGGGTAGCGACCATGGGTAGAGTCGTACTTGAACATGTAGACCTGTGGGTGAGAATATTCCAGATTTGTTCTCCCCATAAATGTACCGAACTACACTTGTAAGAGCAAAAGCCTTAGGAAGTTACATACACAACATGCAAGAAGAGTCTGAATTGCTTTAACATGATCAACTTTTAATCTCAAACTAAACATTTTTCAGATGAAAACGTTGACATTTTGAGTGGAACTAATAAGACAGCAGTCAAAGTTAATCAGCATCTGTTGGAATACATTTCTGGGATGACTCACCATGTACTCCAGGTCAATGAAGGGATCATTGATGGCCACAATCTCCACCTTCTTGGATTGGAATCCAGCACGGGTCACCAGACGGCCGATGCGACCGAATCTGAGGAGAGAAGTGTACTTCATAATCTAGCCACTAGATGGTAGTCTGCCACAGTATTGGAAAGTCCATTTGCAATGCTTTGTTTTTGAATTACAAATTCATTGACTCACCAAGCTGTTAAAATTAACATTAATATGATGTCTTTACAGAGACATTTGATAATACAATAACATGTCAAAGGCCATGTTCAGTATGGCTCGAGTGCCAAAGTGACTTGAAACCTAATACAAAAGGACAGAGTTCAGGAGGCCGGACGGGGAGGCTTTTATCAGAGCACGTACTCATGCCCTCTTGCACGAGGTGCTCCGGGCTAAATGAATCCTAGTGTGGTAATCCTGCTGTGACGACAATTCACTGTTTGAACAGACAAGTTATTGTTTAACACTATGCTCAAAACCCAGAATGTGAAGGGGGGGGGGTAGACTACAACAAATATTACAACATCTTAACCTTAATACATATCTCTCCAATAATTAGATATTCCTTAAAGTTCAATTCTACTTAGGGTAGGCAGCTAGTGATAAACCATAGCTGGCTCAGATCACTACACATTATCACCATCAGTCTAGGGGCCAAGGTTCAAAGTACAACTAAAAATAACAAACAGCTGGGTGACTGGCTGCAAGTGGGAGAAAGTAGGCTACTGACAGTACTACTAAGGGCACAATGCCCATGAGAGTTAAGACAAACACTCAAACCAATTACAAGGCTGGGTTACTGATACAGGCTATGCAAAATATAAGAGACCTATATCTAGCCCAGACATGACCTCTAGAGTTGCAACTTGCAAGAATAAGGAACACTCATTAACCAATTTATAGAGTACTAAAACAAACAGAATTAGGAGTAACACGTCTAAACTACTTATAGATTCCAATGGGTTATTTGAGAAGCATGTGTGCTGTAAACGTAGGCTACATTCACTGTAGGAAGAAACAATGGGGGGCGTTGCGCTGAAAGGGCACGGTTTAAAGACAAGTGCAGTCCTTCACGTTGTGCAAGTTTGTGTGTCGAATGCACGCATTTCACTTCTTACCCATTGATACCGACTTTGACCATTTTGTCTATAGGTTGGGGTAGTCCTCTGTAAAGAGAGAATATAGTCACGTTACCTTTCAGAATATATTTGCCACCATGACTACAACATTGGCTAAATAGACTAATGTGATCGTTAAGAAAAATAGAAAGCAGACGAATACGTTGATGGTCTAGCTATACTAAAGGGCAACAGTCCTTAATCTGTGTAAATGTGTGGATTTTTCGATAAAGCTTCTAAAAGGTGCGTTATACGTGCAAAGACCGTATGCTAAATTCAACTAGCCTACTTGAACTTCACAAGCGAAACCTAGGCTAATGGATCCAGTGAGGTTAATATCCACCTCGCCTACTCTCCTTGATTTGAACCTAAAGTCAAACGTGAGTTCAATGTGGCTGTTCAATATGCTCCAGAAAGCATTAATAGCAATCACACGTTGAGGTTTCTGTCATTAGCCAAATGATTCACAACTAGTAGAACCTTCTCACAGAGGTATACAAACGAACGAAACTTGCTCCATAGTCCGTAATTATTGCTTATTAACGTGAAATCACCAAGCGATTATTTACCGTTTGTGAGATTCTGCAGTCTTCTTACGACTCCGGGTGTGAGTGGGGACGAGCAAACCTACGCTGTCTGTATTTATGAGTGACCTGGGCGTATGCCACGCCTATTTCACGAGCCACTGTTCCTCGCCCCGCCCCCCCCCCCCTGAATGTCAAGGTCGTCTGATAGCCGCAAGCCAGTTGTATTCTAGTGGCTGCATGTTAACAAAACTGAGTGATGAATGAATAAACACAAACAAACAGATTGTTATAAACATGTAGGCTAACACTTGTTTGACATTGATTGTAATTTTGCAATTGCAATAACGTTTTAGAATAATAAGTTATTGATTAAAATAATTTCGATTATTCCGAGTAGCAATGACTCAACTCAACTTTTTCTTTCTAGTTTCATATCATTTTAATCACTATTATAATTTTAAAACGTCACATTTTGTGATCTTATATTTTGTGGCCTATATACAAACACAAGCACATAAACATGCATATATAACTGCTGAAATGAAAAAAGATAGGTATCCCTAACTGATCTCAGCGTCACAGAGAGCAGAGGTACAGATCAAATCTCTGTCTTCCCAACTGTGACATTTAATGTTCAAAGACCAAAGACCATGACCCTTCACTTTCAAAACACTCTTCCTCTTCTCCCTCTAGCCATCCGCTTCACTCCAGACAGGAGAGTATGATGGCTGTGCTTTAGTTTGTCAGGGTTAGGGCCATTGCGCATGTGCCAAAAGCCATCTCCAGAAGTAACAGACATATCTGCATGCCCTCAAATAATTGTGGTTCAGGTCCAGTCAGGTTGGTTAAAAATGTGTTCACCCTAGTTTTCTAAGACCAAATGTACTGGATAATACAAACAATGTCTGTCAAACTGCTGGCCACAATTCAAATATTTCTTTGTTATTGCTCACGATACTGTAAGAATAAACTTAATGCTATACACCAAATATGTCCTGTTCATTGACTTTTACACTTCTATCAATATTGATTCTTGACATTCAAATAGTGGCTGTATTGGGGAGACAAAGAAAAATAAAACTTTGCTTTTAAAACATATTAAGGGTTGTTTGAATAGTGATTTCCTTGGTTTAAACCAGAAAGCTTTTAGAAATAGTCCTCCAACACTTGACAGGGCCTCACAAGGCAGTCTTATCAGTGGATTGCCTCAAGAGTCAATTGAAATCTTACCCATGGCATGGCATGCTCTTACTATTTAAACACACCCCAAATACTCATCATATACCAAATTAAACCGTATAGGCTTACATAACATAATAAGCAGTACAAAACCATACCACAGCAACACAATGTGATATTCACTACCAATAGTAATCTGTGGTTGTCTATCATATGGCTGTCAGCCAATGGCCTGGGAATAGCTGAACATCCCCAACCCCCAAGGAATGTGCAACAGGCGTGGCCACCATTCTGCATCTTAAGGTCAAAGAGGGGAAGGAAAGGTCAGGATAATATTAGATACAAACTAGCTGGTCCGTTTGGCCCCCGTATACTGTCTACACTGTAGATGACTTGGCCTTTCCTCATACAAGCAATCTGATCATGTATATCTTCTATGTGTGTGCTGTGGAAACACCAAGCTGACACTATGGGAAGAGCAATGACAGAACTAGCTGAACAGGTTCAGTTATTGTTACTCCATTTAGATCAATGTTACCTCCAAGAATTATAAACCTACTATGGATTATTTTTTCCAAAGCATAATTTTGTGATATATTTATCAGTAATAGTAATTATATTGTATCAACACGACTATGTCTGTCTAAGAGGAGGGCTTTAACAAATATTTACTGTATGTTCAACTCCTAAAGCAACTTTCAAGTTGCCAACTTAACACTGACATCTGCTGTTTGGATACAGAACTGCATTCAGATGAAAAATATTTTGTGTTGTAGTTTCAGGCGTTGTTTCCCAATGCTCAAAGCACTTCAAATGTAATCTCTCTCGATCAGTATACTAGTGCATTGTCTAGAAGTAATCTATATTACTTCCTTAAAGTTACACTGACTTTACATTTTACAACATTTGCCATATCCGATTTTATTCTACATCTTATATATTTGTTTTTTCTCTAGAAAATATTTGACTTTATATACACTTTTCATAGACTTTAGATGTGCCTTTAAGCTTGAAAACTGAAGCATGTGTCTGCATTGTGAGGGAAATGAATGCACTTTTACATTGGAATGTTCCATATTTCCATACGCCCTGATCATCATCATTCTGCAGCCAAAGACAGTTTTAAAAAGATTATGCTGGTTACAAACTAGCAAAATAATTTTCTGCCCCAAAAAACACAAAGCAGAGAGCCACTTTGCCAGAAATTGAATTGAATAATTACGGGTTAACACAGACTAATGGCCACACCCAATTTGGTATCCTCATAAAAGTAGTCCAGTGCAAATGTAAATATATTTATTCATGCAAATAATATAAAGAAACAGTCAGCTGACATTACAAATTATGATTTTGTGAAATACTATACATGCTTTTACAACCTATTTCTGATCTAAAAAATGAACATAGATGTGTGTACTAACACCTAAACTCAACTCAAGGACAGCTGAAAATACACACCTAACAAGTGTTTTAACAGACTAGTATATGACAGCACAAATGTAAACATAGCCCCCGTTCTGGAGATTCATTGTAATACTGACACATTATATTAGCCACATCTGCACCTTTTAACAGCCACAGTATGTTATAGCATGTGTTCTATACTAATACTGCCAGATGAAGACACATCAGCTATACTGCAAGTATACACTATACTACATTTATTTTGGAGTCACAAAATGTTATATTCAAAGCATTTGAGTGTGAGCGTGCGTGCGTGCGGGTCGTATCTGGTAAAAGGATGGAATTATTCTCAGTTCTTCTTCTGTGGTCTACTAACAGCCCAGTCCACTCATGGACCCGATGCGATCCAGTTTGAGGCCGAAGCATCCCCTGTTCCAACCCCTTCGTGAGCGGTCGGGTTCCGCTCGCTTCTGATTGGCCATAGCGCCCTTCAGGAGGCGGAGCCAGGCAGTCTCGCCCTGCGCTGGTACCTCGGCCCATTTAGGGTACTCTGCTGACTTGACAGCAACATCTGCGGCAGGCTGCTCCTCTGGCGGACTGCTTAACAGGTTCTCCAGGTCATCCAAGGTCAAGAGGTCATTGTAGCGCTCCAGGAACTGCTCCATGAACTGTGGAGTGGGTGTCGGGGAGCGTTGGGGGCACAATTCAGTCAAATCATCAGAGAAGACCAACTCAGCCAATGACATTGCCCCCTCCTCCCCATCTCTATTTTAGACCGTTGTCCTAATGACTACTGTCAGAGCTGTCATGGTGAATCAGTCATTATGCTGCAATACTGAAACACGCTCACCAATAACCTTGAACGTGTCCCAACCATAGATATAGTTTTCAAAGGCCTTTAGATGAGTGAACAATTGGGTAATGCAATTTTCTGCACACACACACACACACATATATATATACACACACACACATACATATATACTACATATATGCATACATACATATATATATACATACACACATACATATATAAATACATACACACACACACACACATATATATATACATATACACATATATAAATACACACACATATATATATACACACATATATATATATATACACACACATACATATATACTACATATATGCATACATACATACATATACATACGCACACATACATATATACACACACACATACATTTTACTGTTGTATTTAATTTTCTTTGTTATTTACGATAATGTATTTTATTTATTATCTTAATTGTCTGTGTAAACTCTCCTATTTGAAAAAGCACTTGCTACCATATAGTTCTATGCTCGCTACACACGGCTGCCTTCATCTCTCTCTACTGACGCTTCCCCCTCCGCCCGTTCCTCTGTACCTGCTCAGCATCGGGGGAGGGGTGGAGGGCGCGCCCCTCTGTGTTCTCCAGCGGTGCCAGCAGAAGCAGGCAGGCGCAGAGCAGCGCAGGGAACAGCATGGCAGCAAGTGGGCACGGGCGACAAGCTGGGGGGGCACAAAGGACTGGACACGGCTTTATACGCACAGACCTCCTAGCCAGATTAGAGACAGGACACAGACTATATGAGAGACAGGAGACAAACCTCCTAGTCAGATTAGAGACAGGACACAGACTATATGAGACAGGAGACAAACCTCCTAGTCAGATTAGAGACAGGACACAGACTATACGAGAGACAGGAGACAAACCTCCTAGCCAGATTAGAGACAGGACACAGATTTGATGAGAGACAGGAGACAGACCTCCTAGTCTCCTAGATTAGAGAGGAGACATCTCCTAGCTAGATGTTAGACAGGACACGGATGGGAGATGGGACACAATAGGTGAACGACAGAGTAGACATGTTGATGAAATATGGTCAAGACAGATGCACGATCTGGCTCCAGTACACAGAACATGCTGGTGAACTACAGCACAAAATACACAACATCAGGTAATCCATAAACGTGCTCCACAATACTAATCACATTACACTGAAAATGTCCTTGGAGTAATAGCTGTTATAGATATTATTTTAAACAAATGTGATGACTGTAGCTAGAGATATTGAATACTTAATCTGCAATAATGTAGTCTATTTGGTATATTTTAGGATGTGGCATGTGTGTCTAACATGACATTTAAAAAGGTATTTTGTACATTGTTTTTAAATAAAAAAAGTATCACCAGATTAATGCTACATAGAAGTTTTAAAAATCACAAAGGTTGGCTGAATGAATGCACAATTGGTAAAATAATATAACATACCTAGTCCTCTACCTGTAGTTGTCCTGGCTGTTAGTCTTTCTGCTCACAAGCTCTTCTCCATGCCCTCTTCCTCTGAATGTTTCCTCTCCGCTACCTCACACTTGTTGGCACCTGCTGCAAGCATCACAATCTATTTCCCTTGGCCCCTCCCACACTCCTCTCCTCCGCTTGTTTGGCAGTGAAAAGATGATCCTTCTCCTGCCGTCCACATTGGCAGGGACTGAATGGTAAAGTATCAGCTGGGAGGGTTCCCGCTGCCAGCAACTCCTATCTTCTGACGATGTCCATTTACTAGAATGATGTCATAACCTTGGAAGGAGCGCATGTTATTACCATGGCGACCGGAGTAACCTGGGGACAACATTACATAAGCAAAAGTGGTGCCACTGAAGGGCAAAAGGTCAAACTACCTGTTAATTTGGTAAATGCACTGGTCGCAAAAGAGCATTATGGTATGGTTTTTGTCCCATTATTTTAGAGGACATGCCTTATACACTAAAAATGATTAAGACACACAAAGATCCAAATGTTTATTAAAATTCACCAATAGTCTTATTTTATCATGAAACCACATTTAATCCTGCATGGTAACCTAACGTTGCCATAACCTCACCATGTTCCCTTTGTCTATTTCATCCTTCCCGGTATAGCCTATGCGTGTGTATTGACCTCTTCTGTTTGGCGAGTTACAATCCGTCAGGGACATCTGCTCCCAAGCACAGCTGTGTCGGACCTCAAAGTTGAGCAAACTACAATTACAAGCAGGTGCAATCTTGTGTTCCCAACCCAATGTAGCATGAGGCCTAAATAACATAATTAAATATAAGAGAGCAAAAGTGGCTGTAGGACACTGGCCTTAAACTTACTAGGACCCCAGAATGTGTACAATATGTCTCTAAATCACCCCTAAAAGTGATGTCAACAAAACCCTGTGGTCCACTCGTCCAAGAGACTGCGTGTGGTAAAGTGTGGGCGAAAAAAGAAAGATTAGCAATGAGGGAACAGGAGCTGGGCTGCAGTGCACGATTGTAGGAGGAATGTATAGGCAGCTGAGAGGAGACAGGGGATGGGAGGGAGATGAACACAAAGCGGAGATCTACAAGAGATTTGATTACGGGCAAAGTGCAGGGCAGCTGTGTAGGAGCATGCGTGTCGGAGAGAAAAGGTTGACGTGGAAGAATATCGCTTTCATGCTCAGGAGGAGCAAAACTTTAACAGTGTTTTGGATGTCTGGCAAAGCATGCAGTTTAAAAAGATATGATAATATGCAGGCAGTGGAAGCTGGGAAAATGTAGAAAGCAGTAACGCTGTCTGGACAAGCTGTGACAGCCTAGGAACCACTGCTGTCCAAACAGACATTCAGCGCTTCTATTGGAAGTATAAATCTACTTGAAATTAACATGCAGACACCAAAGCCTTGTTATAGTGTTTTTCCCTTTTAGAAATATACAAAGGATAGTGTGAGATGTACAAACCAGACTGACAGCTGTGAGGTTTGTGATAAAACAGCAACCTGGTGTATTTAATAAATACCTGCATGTTCACAATACTGGTTCAAACTCTGTTAAAAGTACTTAAATTGGCGCAAACTAGCAGATTAAAAAAGTAAAAACAATACAAAAGGAGACAGGAAAATTGATAAAAACAAACAAAGTACATATAGAATCAGTAAAATAAGTGTTTCATCATCAGTGTCTGAGTCGTGCTCGTCGTGATGACCGGGCGATGGGTGTGGTCACTTTAGGAGTCTCGCTGTCTGCCATCACAGCGTCTGTAAACCAAAGCAAAAGTGTTAGTGATCAAAGATGATTCAAACGACACCCGCAAGCAATGCCTGTAGGTATAATCCATACAGGGGAAATGGTGAAGAGAGAGAGAAAAAAATAAAGTGAATCTCATCCATTCAAGTGTCTCATTAAGAAAATAGAAAGCTTTATGAATCAGTAACTTCCATCCAGCGTAAACTAATGTCCAATTCAGCAGCAGCACGCACCTTCCTCCTCCTCTTCATCACTGCTGAAGGTAATGGCTGGCTTCTTGGGTTTGCGGGCCTTCTTAGGAGTCACAAAGCTGTCATCAGCGCAGTCAGAAACAGAGGGCTTGGCCCGACCTGTGTGTGAGCAGAAAGTGATCAGAGACTTTTCTAAAAAGTACACACGTTTCCAAGTCCAAATGTGGACGAGGTCACACAGACCTCTGGTGGACCTGGTGCGGCCCTTGGCGGGGAGCGGGGTCCGCAGGCTTGTCTTCTCGTCGATCCCCTCCCCCTTCTGGTTCCCCTCCTCCATCTCAGGGCTCTCCACGTTCTCCAGCCCTCGCGTGTGAACCGCAGTGAGCCTCTTCTCAAACTCATCCAGCTGGGCCTGGGATGGGGACGAGACAGTTCAGACAGGACATCCTAACATCACCGCAGCAACAACCAAAAGCCACGGACGCGGCACCTTGAGCTGTGGCTTGGCGCCTCGGCGGAGCTTGGCGGTGATGGACACGAGAGGCTGGTAGACGCCGGCCTCCGTCAGCTTGTCGCTGTAGCACTCCCAGCACTCCTGCAGCCTCTTCAGGCCACGCTCGCACATGGACAGCAGGGACAGAGATGTAGCCAGGTCGCACCACTGTCGCTCCGTCCTGGTGGGGGGAGAAACACCTCGGCGTTGAGTGCTGTATGTGAGGGAAGCTGGTGCGGTTTGACAGTGGGACCGGAGGGACTTGTGTTGTGACGCGAGGTGCACGGAGAAAACGCACACAGATAACATCAGCGTTACTTCTTGACTCGGTCTAGCACGCAAAACCAAGTAGACTAGATTGGCTCACCTCGCCGTCCTGAAGCGCTGACACAGTTTCTCCACCAGAGACTCCGTCTGCCTCTCTTTAGTGATGTACGAGAACAGCTGTCTGAAAAACACGAGGTATCAACACTACTAAGATTGCAGACATATGCGCCAATGTATTTAGCAGATAAACACTGTCCAGAAACAAAAGCCAATGTTCTTATTTTACTTCTCATGTTATGTTTTTGTGTGCTTCACAAATAAAAGCAAATTGCAGTATTAAATGTTCTTTCAAAAATATAAAGCCAAACCTACATTCTCAAGTCTTTCTGCTGCAAAGACCCAAGCAGCAGGGATAAATACGTTAATGATAACAGTGACAGACAAAAGCAACCCACTTCATGATTATGTTGAAGTCCTCTGCACTCATGCCTCTCTCTGGATCAGACAGTCGACTGATGATGTCTGGGAGCAGGTTGTAGATGGCATTGTCCTAAGGAAGGCCATTCAGGGAGAATTGGAGATAGAGATTACCATCCCTCATTAATTGGTGGGCCGCTGCTCAGAGCCCTCGGTGTCCGTGTGTCAGTGTCAGAGCGGGTCGTTACCTTGGAGGCCAGCTCGTTGAAGAAGTTGAGCGCCAGGCTCACTATGTGTGGTGCGGGGTCTATGAGCAGCACGGCCACCTCGCTGACCTGACCTTTTACTTTGAGCACGTCCTTAAGCACCAGCTGGGTCAGCACAGTCACTGCCGTCTGCCTTACTGATGGAACCTCATCACCAAGTCTGGGAGAGAACAATGCACCACTGGTGAAAACTCTTCTGGCCAAGCTTCGTCAGGACAGTTGACAAGCCAACCAGGTAATTGATATACATAAAAATTTAACTTCTGCTCGAGTCTGCTGTGTGTGAGATATATAGTTCTATGTTGTGTGTGCACATCCTTTAGAATTGAGGTAAAGAAGCTAAGAGTTGCGTATAACAAAAGTTGAATTGCACTTCCAGAGCAACAGAACAATCTGACTGTGCACTAAAACAGAATCGCATGAGATTGTACGAGACCATGGAAAACTACACCAAACAAAAAAGAAAAACAATACTCATTAGCTGTTTTTCAGAACAGGTTCAACAATGGTTCAAGACGCATGCCACAGTAATGCCAGTCAGGCCTGTACGTTATCTTAAACTATGGTTACACACGTTAATGCGCCAAAGCCAATTCAGAAGGGAACAATGTACAGTGTAATTAATTTTTAACGCCGCTATCAGAAGGCTCCAGGACACCGGTTAATGAAGACTGAACATGGAGGAGGTGTACGTGTGGGAGACAATTAGCATAACGAGAAAATGCTTATCGACTAGAAAACGCAGGGTGGCTAATGACTAATGTTGTAAGCACATACTGTTTAGTATATGGGGCGGAGAAGAAAAGCCAGCCTATACAATTAAAATACACATAAAAACAGTTTTGTTTCAACTTCTAAGCAGACTATATGGCAACAATGCAATTCAAAAGTTAAGAGGACCCACACAGCGACTCACGATCACAGAGCATATGTAAAAAGCCTTGTAGGAATTTTGACTTCTACCCACATTGCCCTGCCAATCTGTATAATTACAACACTCTACCCACTAGTTAGAGTCACAATTTGGAACACTAGTAATTAAGCCGTTCTGTGCCTAAAAACCACCCTTGTTTGAGATGGTCCAAGGATCCAGCTCAGTTCATTAGAGGGGGAAATCTCTGCATCTCCAAAAGCCACACAATGCTCTGGTCAGTTGCTATGGTAACCACCATAGTCTACAGTAGACAGTATTGGAGCGCAGGTCATCTCAAAGTTTTTGTCGTTTTTAACTAGTCCTGGTGGAAGGAGCAGTCTCCATGATGCAGCAAGGCAGAGCAATGTGACAGCAGCACAAAGACAGCGAGACAGGCGGTGGGATCTACATGTGGCTGAAGTATACAAGCAGGAAGGAAACGCTGCTTGATATCAAACATGATTTGCAATACACCCACTCAGCTGAGCTCACAGCCTGAGTATAAACCAACAAGAGAGAACTCTGGGAATTATGATAATCTGCTTGATGAGCCTTTAATTTTCCCTTAAAATCAAGCTATGCGAGTAGATGGAATCATGTGTGTGTGGGTGAAGGACATCGTTGGAGCCGTCAGTAGCTGCACTTCAATACACGTCTGCCCTCGTATCCGAGGCATAACACAGCTCTACGTCAGGGGTTCCCAAATTATTCAGCTCGCGGCGATCCACAGAGGTGGTGGAAGCATTTTAATACAGGCTAGGAGCAGAATACATCAATGATGTATTACAATGATTACAGCTAAATATGCCATTTCTAAATAATTTTAAAACCTTACTTAATTTCTGAAATCCATCTCGTGACCCCCCCCACTTTGAGAGCCCCTCTCCGCTACGTGTCCCCCAGACCAATTACCTGGCGTAGAGGTTCTGCGTCCAGGGCTCCAGGATGTTGGGGAAGCGCACGGTGAGGTCGCCGAGGGCGATGATGGCATTGGCCCGGACAACGGGCAGGGTGGATCGCTCCAGCACGGTGAAGAGCAGGCGGATGTGCTCCTCGCATACCGAGGGGCTGATGGCATGAAAGGAACAGGGGTCAACCAAGGGTCAACCAGCTGCTGCAGCCTGCCATGCTAATGAGCCCAGTGGCAGCAGCTTATTACGCTCATTACAATTTGTCAGCCGGCCATTTGCCATACTGAACGGGAATCACTTATTTTAAGCCAGATAACATTGCACATCTCTGTAATTGGATTCATTTTAATTGAAGAATAGGAAAGCACTTTGTTAATTGACACAGGGAAAGCATGTAACGGCAGACGTAGTAGTTTCATTACGTTCCACTCCAATTCATGTGATCTTTTCAAACTGCATTTGTCCTGGGACCGACTACATATGCACTTGAATTTCATTTAAAGCTTTTACAGAGTGCATTGCACACTAATGTGTAGGGGTTTGGGTCTAGAATAAAAGGCCACTACATAAATAAAATCTGGTTCTCAACAAATCTCCATAAAATGCGGAAATAAATAAATAAAAAATATATCCAATTACAATAGGAAAGTGACAACACAAACCTATGTCCACACTGTGGACCTGTTTTATTTCTGTCTTAGCGTCAGTGAGGGTTGTGTTTACCTGATCATCATGTACTGGGAGAGTGCCAGGCAGGCAGCGGTGGTGAGCTGTGGGTGGGCGTAGCGGCCAGGCGAGCTGCATACCTTCACCAGCAGAGGAAGGAACGCAGACAGCAGGTTCTCCTCTGAACACAGAGTGAGAGAACACACACACAGAGGGGCTAAGGCTTCTCAACTACATGTCAACAGCAGATGTATTTACCATAGTGTCATTGGTTGGCAAGGCAAGGAAAACAGATTTCAGATATAACCATGGCCTGCCCTGATTGGGCGAGGTATACCCGCAGATGGCCAGGGGTTTTCAACATGGGAGTTAGGACCCTCTGGCAGGTTGCCCTGGAGGGAGGGGTACGAGTCGAGATAAGACATTTGAAATAAAACAAGCATGGCGTTTTCTCCACAATGCGCATGATTTATATGCATTTTGTCATCTTGGCCAGCTGTCCCTCGATCTTACAGGGTTCATAGAATAACAGTCCCCTCCCTATACATGGAGCTATGAATGTCTTTGGGGGGACATCGGGTCAACAACAGTTGAGAACCACTGGCCTAGGCAGTAGGCAGATGATCAAACAGCAGAAAAGGCCATGTAATAATAATAATAATAATAATAGAATTACCGTCCATTAATTCAGTCTCGCAGATCTTTCTGATGAGCTCAGCTTCTGTATCCTCAGCAGAGGCACCGATTAAGCCAAGCTCCTCCTCCACCGAACTCTCATTGGCTGCATGCTGTCAACAAAAACAATTGAAATGAAGCCGTAAGCAGAGTCCAACTATGTGTAAAGCCTACATGAATACAACTTTAACTGGGCAGGGACATCACACGTGTTAATACTTCAGGGAACCACCTAATGAACGTGGAACATCAACAAACAAATTATTCTTCCCAACAAGTGAATCGGTCATGAGTCTATAATGACTCGCTACCTTGGCTTTGCTGGAAGGGCCCTTCTCCTTCTCATGCCGCTCCTCAGTCTCTCCCCTCCTCCTCCGCAGCTCGGTGCTCACGCTGCGCTCCAGGTGGGACACCTGCCAGAAGGCTACGCAGCCGCACAGGGACAGGAGCTGGGCCAGGCACATGCAGCTCACTGTGGGGAAGGGAGGAAGGGAGGGAGAAGGGCAAAGCTAGTGGCAGCAGGCTGACAAGGAGCTGCGTCAAGACAGACAAGTGCGTCAGGCATGACCTCAACATAGCACGGGTCTTCCTGTGTAGCAGAGGGGCTCAAACGCTGTTTTAGCCACACAGGAACACTGCACAGGGTTAAGACTAACCTTGCTGCTCATCACATTCCTGAGATTCACTTTGTGACAGGTCGACGTCCCTAGTGACCTCCGTGCCTTCTGCGGCCTGGTCCAGCAGGAGGCGGGCACTGCGATGGAGGAGCTGGGAGCAGAGCTGTTCGGGAGACTCGGCCAGGAAATACAGGAGACGAATCGCCTGTTCCATGAAGCTCTGCCAGTAGGGGTCCTGCATCACGACACCTGCGGCGAGGTCGGAAACAGGCAAACGTCAGTGGACCAATAACAGGCCACGGGAGTCAACACGTGCAGTAGCTGCAACAATGCTTACCTTCGGCAACAGCCTGGGTGAGACACGTGAAGAGCTGATGGTCCTGGGGAAGCCTGAACGGTGCACCCTTCGATTGCTGTGTCGGGGAGGGGGGGGCACATAAATAAACACACTGAAGCTAGTCCACTATTTAGAAAAATCAATTAATGTTGAAATTGGGGAATCACATAATAAAATATATAAAAAATACACTGAACCCACCACCCCCCCCCAATAGGAGTTTCTCCTAAATCAGCAAGTTAGGAGCTACGTTTAGCCTTAAGATGCTTTGTGAATACCAGCCCAGATGTTTACCTATAAGGCTGTGCATCTATGTAGACTGTTCAACGATCCTACACCCCCCCACCCCATTTTAAAAGTCCACTTTTCCTCAAAACACATTTCTCTGTTGATATCTTAGGCCATATATGACGTATATAAACATCTATATGACCATATAGACCTTATTATGTAAATTAGTCATTTTTAAATTAAACGTACATTCCGACTACATATGCAAATGTGTTTGGTCACAGATGTGCAATTTGGTACAGTTCTAAGCACAGACCTATATAAAAGACTATAATGCACTTGGCGCAGAGCCTTTTCCCAGGCTGTGACGTACAGGCGGCTCTGTGTAGGAGTGTACGTCATGCCTCGCCTTCCACGACAGCAAGCTTGCTCTGGCCTGCGCTCGCACTCTGCTTCCCATGATCAATTTATTTTTACAAGTTTGGAATTGTTCATTTTAGATAAAAGAATTGGGGCATTTCCCACCCCCCCATCCTTTACTTATCAATATCTGGTAATTACTACAATCAAATTCCATACTTTTCTCATATCCTGAGAAAATGGAATGGATAGAATTGGCCATCTGTAATATGGCTCTGGAGTAATTGACATGTTTACTACATGGACCATTTTAACAATGTATCTAGCTGCAAGAACATTCCTTATTTTTCATTAAGATGAGTGCTCCATTCATTCAATTGACCCCTGCGTGACCCTCTTTTCTTGAGTCCATAAAAGCAATTCTTCGAGCTCCGCCTCACACAATGGGAATGCACTGTGAAGCCACGGGCAAGCCTGTTGTGTGTAAGCATGCTCATTTTTTTTATGTGCCAATTTACAATTACACATGGCTATGTAGAAGTTCCGGATTACCAACAGAGAATGTTTAGATAGCGTACTGTGGGAAGAGATTTGTTGAATTTGACAGTGTGACCGCAGACTATACCTTTAAAAGTGCTCATGTTGGGCAGATTGAGGTAGCTCGACAGCACAGCCACAGAACTGGGGTTTAACAAGGAGTCAGTGAGTAAATGGAGCCTGTGCTTGTTTTGACATAGCAATCACAAGTCATTTAGCACACAGCGGCGTTAACTCTGGTTTAAGATCAGCTGTGCTGAAACCGCAGTGCTACATGTTAAGTGACAGTACCAGCCCGTTCTTACCCGGACATGATCTGTGATGCTGAGAATGGTGATGACACTGTCTCTGGCTAGAAGGAAGTCCTCAGTCACTTTCTCACCCAGAGCCACTGAGCACAAAGTGTCCAGGTTGCTGAGCACCACCTCCCTCTCTGCCCTGTTAGCGAGACACACATGCTATATACATTAACATGCACTTAAGTTAATAACATGCCTCCTTGTAGAGTGCCAGAAAAGTTAAATGCCCTTTATCATTTTAAATATGAGGGTCGGCCTTGCCAATTGCCGCATGCTGGCCAGATAATGTGTGTGGGAGGCCAGGTTAGCACGGGGGTTAGAAGCAGCACAGGAGATTAAATAGGTTATGAATGCTGCCGGCTGGATAGAAAGAGGCAGCACAGTGTGGGTGGGATGCAGATAGTCGCTCACTCTCCCCTACAGTGGTGGAAAACCTTTGAGGTAGGATTGAGGAGAACATTATAAAAACATTTTTTTTTTTAATCAGCATTCGGTGAATTACGCTGGCATGCGGCCCAGTTATATGGTCGTGACTTCACAATGGCGGGGAGCAGGGCTGTGCTCGTATTCCAACTAACCAGAGTAATTTTCCTCGCTGTCAATCAGACAACCCCCCCCCCCCCACACACACACAGATTGTCAATTGTACTGTGGTACATCACCATGACAACAAAGCAGCTTGTAATGACATCTGGCATTCGCTATGCCCAAAGGGTTAATATGTTACATTAGCGTACCGTGCAGCCATGCCCAGCAGGAGCACTGCAGCGCGCCTGTACAGGCCGGACGTGTCCCGCTTGCCGGTGAACCGCTCCCACAGCACCTGCACCACAGTGGCCTGGAGGCTGCTGCCGCCGCCAAAGAACTCCTGTACCTATGGCAACATGGGCGCATGGGATTGCACATGTTATCGCAGGTCTGGGGGAGGGGATATAAAGGATATTAGCCATATGATTTAGACCTTCTGGGGTAGGAATTGATGGTAATTATCTACCGCAGTAAAACCAAGACCAGTCAAAGTTGGATGTCTGATGAATCAGGAACAGGCTTTAATAAAATATCGTCCTCAAGGGAGGACGATAGCTTCACATTCCAATATGTCTAATGAAGAAAGGGGGATTTGCAGCTTTAGATGTACGTTACAAGAAATTGCAGGAAAAATACAAAAAAAGAATAAACTGTGGAGTGCAGCCTTTAGCTGCCTGTCTGCATACACAGCTGGATGTGGTGGAAATAGAATACAATGAAAGCTTGCCTGTCTACCTGTGTCAAATGAGCATGGTGGACTAGGCAGATGCATGTAAATTAAGCAGTCTTTGTCTCAGACAAAGAGGGGCAAATAGTCATGAGATACCTATTGGACACAGGAAATGCAGCTGTGGGTGCCAATTCTGATTAACTTATTAATAACTGAATAATAAAGTCAGTGCTTCAGAATAGAATCACAATTAATTGTAGGGTGTGCATTTTTTGGAATTGGGAAGGGTTTAACTAAGGGTTAAACTAAAACACCCCAGCCACGTTTCCACCTGGCTTATCAGGTGCAGACAGGCAGTCTAGGTGCCTTAAGGTGTAACTCACTATTTCCTCCAGACACTGGATGGTCCCCAAGGACGCATCCACCATCAGCTCAGACAGATTGTCCACCAGAGTCTGTGCTTTGGCCCTATTGGAACAGATGACAGTGGGAGCTTTACCTGGTTATGAACAGTGAACGCTTTGTGCCAGCAGCACTAGTCTTAGAGTAAAATCAAGATTTAATATATCAATTCTAACAGATAAAACAGCAACATCATCCAGAAGTTACACCAGCAGGAGAATACCAATGAAAATACAAAAGATAGTATTGCAGTTGTTACTCAGTAACAAGACAAGTTATTGACATTGCTATTGGCTGGTTAAGGTTTCACATAAGCAGTCCACAATGCCATACATTAAACATGGCTTCAGTGTGATAGCAAGAGTGTCTGTGGCGCACCACTGACCTGGTGGTGTCACCCTGAGGGTTAAGATAAAGGCGCCTGTAGGCCTGGACCACAGAGTCTTTAATGGCAGCATCTGTCGACCACACCAGCGGGAGCATCTTCCTCACACCTCTCAGAGAGTCAGCAACGCTGAACTCACACACAGTCACGCAGAAATGCACCGCCTCCTGCACCACTGCAACACAGACGAGACACACGCACAGAAGCGCACACATACACACAATTTTGTTGCTGGGTCAACAATGTTTAGTCAATTGAATATGACTAATAGTTTCGTTTGACTCTTAATATACATTAAATACTTTAACCAGTGTTTAACACTGCAAACGCCAAGAATCTCTGTATACCTAAAACCGCCAATGGGTAAAATGTACCCGTGCACATAATACTGCGTTTCTAGTTCCAAAATGTAATCCGTCATTGTATTGATTGTCTTCTAAAATGTGTTTGTTTAGTCTGTTTTGGTGCTCTAGTTTTAATAATTATGGTCTAAAAGGTCGTCTTTAAGAACACGCAAATATAGGCTATTCACGAAAGCATCCCAATTCCCACTTGTTAGGTATGTCGGCTAACTTAAGATAATGCTAGCACCACTTCGCTGTAGTCGGGAACAGCTGTTCATCCACGCCAGTAGTGTCTGTAACATAAAATGTCGTTTTGTACGAGTCTCCCCCACTACATCGCAAATGTGTCTTGTTTACCCACATCGTCTCCTCAATATAAGCAGAAAGGAAATGCAGGGTCTCCCGAAATCGGTTACTCGACAGCGGTGACATGAGAAAAGTATTGAGCCATTGCTCGAACCAGATACTTTCCATCTCTCACTGTAATTCCCCAGTATACAACCCTCACAGAGGCAGTGTCACATCCGAGGACGCTTCGTATGTTACTCACTGTGCACGCTTCTGCCAGTGTACACTTGCTGACTGCAACATCAGAGAGACAAGCGGTTTCTTCAAGTGTGTGGCCAGCTGACCCTGTGAGAATCTACTGTTATGAATGCTGTAGATTTCAATCTACATCACTATATTTAACAATATGGAGTGCAACGCAACACCATTTTAGGAAAAGTCAAAGACTGGGGGGACTTCAATATTTTAATAAAATAGAGTTATGTACAATTGAAAAACCTCCACGAGTAGAATTTACCCCATGGCGGTTCTAGTGTTAAATAATGAAGTTTAACTTCCTAGTATTTCTGGTGCTGACTAGTGAAGGTAGCAACGTTGACCAGTCAGACAAGTCAACTAATCACACAAATCCCTAAAGAGACCTGCTGCATTTAACAATGTGTAATGACCAAACACACCAAACAGTGTACTACATACAGCACATCTGCAGGCTGCCTCATGTACCTGAAGGTGTCTTCCAGTAGAGCATAGAATTGATGACAGAGATGGCTCTCTCCACCTGCAGGGCAAAGCTCTCTGTATCTCTCAGGTACTGGACCAGCATCTCTTGCTTTTTCAGCTCACTGTCCTCCCCCTCTTTCTCCCCCTCTTTCTGGGGGGTTGGAGGGACATTCTGATTGAGTTCAGCACTGTCCTCTTCTGGGCCTGAAACACACACACGCACAAATGTTTCCCATCAGAACATTTCATCTCCAATGGCGCTTTTCCACTGCTGGTACCAGCTTGACTCTAGGGAGCTTTACCATTGCATAGTACAAGCTCATCTCAACTTGCCACAGGTCTTTCTCCACTGCAGATAGTACCCACTCACTATAGTGACGACACTGTTCGAACCACTCCTGCATTAGATCGGTAGTCATTTTTACTTTTGAACATTTTGTTGGAATGTCCTTCGGTCGCCGTGTGCAGCCAAAGGTTATAGACGTCGACATTTTGGTGTCGCTTCAAACCGTGACAGAGCAGGTACTAGACAAAGTACCTGGTACTGTACCAGATACTAGGATAAAGTACCAGGTACTATCCCAACTTTTGCCCAATGGAGAAACAAATAACGAAAGTAGAGTTGAACTGGTACCAGCAGTGGAAAGGCACCATTAAGATGCTTGTTAACACATCCCTGGTCAGGCATATGCACTGGCTTCGTGCAACGCAACTCTGGCCCTCAGATTACCAAAGAAGCAGCTCACGGCAGACCAAACAACACAGAGTGAGCTCCTTGCCACCAACACACACACACACACACACACTGTCTGCACCCTCCCAGTGTTTACTCCATGCCGCTTTAAAGGAGCAATATTTAGGGAGGGGTGCAGGTCACTGTAGGCGGGCCCTTACAGCAGAGCAGTAAACCTCCACTACACTGCCAAGATTACCAGCCAGTCAGGGCAAGGAGCACTCAAACCTCACATTCAGTCAGCTCGCATTCGCCTTGGTCTCATCACTGGGCACAACAACATTACAACCACGAGTTAACTTATAGAATGGGACCATTGTGATTAGATTTCATGTTCATAATGTGAAACTTGTAAATGTATTGCGATGTGTGCAATGTTACACCTACACAACTGAGTAATCTTCGTCCTCCTGCAGAAAATGTATCCAAATAGATTACTGGCAAAAACCCAGACAGGCTTAATGGATACATTAAAACAAAAAGTAATGTTTAATACTTCTGCAAACTTTACACAGGAAAGGTACAGCTCTATCGTGCGGTACACACACACTATGATGGTAATTATTTCTAATTATCCCACTATTGTTGTGAAAGCATGTGTGGGAACTTCATTTCAGGCCTCAATGGAAAAACTGTTGCAGCCATTAAAATGCTAAATAGAGCACTATAGGAAATCAGGGTAAGATGGCAGAAACTGTTCCGTTCCAATCATTTATTTATTTTTGAGTTGAGAAAAACTTGAAAACAATCTTTTTAGAGTTGTATTGTAAATACTGGTGTGCAGTCTAAATATTAAAAATGTACACTTAATACAAGAATTGACAGCCCATTAATTAAATGCTTTCTAAAAAGATATTGCATGATTGTACTTTAATCAAGTACAAATTTTTATGGACCAACATGAATGAGTCGTGTCACTTTTGTAAGAGCTCACACCGGATAGCACTTACAGCAAGCAAAGGCATTTAATGAAGGCAGAACATGCCTTACCTTTGAAGAGCAGAGCCAGTGTGTTCATTAGGGTGTCAAGGGTGAGAGTGGACAGGTAGGAAAACATCTCAGACTTGGGGAACAGGGTGTGGGCTCTAATACAAAGACGTATAGCACTCCTGTTGAAAGGGGAACATTTTGGTTTAGAGCAGCACACAACATTTTTTTTTAAATAATAACTTATTTTCCTACCAAGGAGGTTATATTGTATTTACCGTACTACATCTAAATTATCTAACAAAATTTGAGAAAATAAATGTAAACTTTTATAGTCATATTTCCTACTCAATGGCAATAGCCTGTTAAACTTTGACTAGAAGTATTGGTGACAGTCGTCAAACCCACTTGTATTTGTTGACACGGAGGAACTGAGCAACCTGAATGGCGACGCCCCGCTCATCTTCTCCAACCCAAGAGTCTGCCTCCGCATCGTCATCCCCCTCCAGCTGTGCCTTCTCTCCGTCACTAGGGGGCTCCAGCATGGTCCCGGCGGTGAGCAGCAGCTCAGGCTCCATGGCCGCCCAGAGATCTGACGCCTTTATTACCGCCACTGGCGGCGGACACGAGGCAGAGGAGAGTCTATAGTTAGCCCCTTGTTGTCTATCCAGGACGACACACAAGCAAGAAGAAGCAAGAGCGACCCTGGCCCTCAGATTAGCAAAGAAGCAGCTCACGGCAGACCAAACAACAGAGTGAGCACCTGCCACACACACACACACACACACACACTGTCTGCACCCTCCCAGTGTTTACTCCATGCTGCTTTAAAGGAGTAATATTTAGGGAGGGGTGCAGGTCACTGTAGGCGGGCCCTTACAGCAGAGCAGTAAACCTCCACTACACTGCCAAGATTACCAGCCAGTCAGGGCAAGGAGCACTCAAACCTCACATTCAGTCAGCTCGTATTCGCCTTGGTCTCATCACTGGGCACGCGGGTTCAAACAGGGCAGACGAGATAGGACAGACGGGAGGGAATTCATATCATTACCAGGGGCTTTTCCTTGCAGTGCTTCTTTCATCTCATTGAGTTTAATGGTCTCTTTCTCCAAGGGCTTCTTCAAATCCACACTGCTCAACTAACACACACACACACACACACGATTAGGTAATGCAGCAATAGAGTACAGTTATATGTATTAGCAGATGGACGCTAGGCCAACAGTGGGACTCAAACCCACAACATCCAGCTGAGAGTAAAACGCGCAGCCTGATAGACAATGCTACTTGCAAGACAGTCAATATAGCATTGGTCTAAGTCTTAGACCAATGCTATATATTATCTTAGACTCTAAGATAATCTACATTAGATTGTACCTCAATTACTGTAGTTACCTTGCAGCTGTATGGATTGTGTGCAATGAAGGCTGCCAACAGCTGGATGGCGCTTTTCACAACATTTATAGACTTGTCCATCAGCCGTCCTACAGCCAGCCCCATCACGTCGCTGTACCTGTTCAGTGGCAGCGCCTGATAGGGAAGGGGCGTACGGTTTAGGAGAGGACTGTTTCCAGGAGCCAATGAGAGTGAGATACCATCAGCCGGAAGAAGAGTTGCTGCACCTTGCTGTTGACAACACGGGTGTAGACCTGCAGCACACGTGCTCTGACGTGGGAGTGTGTGTCGTGTAGATGTTCCTGCAGCGTGTCAAAGAAGCGGTCCCGGTCAGCTTTACCCGAGTCGTCCAGCCCATCTCCGCACAGGACGCGCACCAGAATGTCTCCCAGAACCTCGCACACGGCTACGCGCATACTGTGGCTCTGAATAGCAAGGAGAACAGACGTGGCCAGCCTGCATGTAGACCCACCTCTTATACTGACCACGTAGCCATCCCCACACCTCAGTAATGTGGTGAGAATATTTTAGATATTAGTCATGTTCACATGTAATACCTCTCCTTCCAGGTGAGTAATTAGCACACTGATGTTGGGGATCATTAGTTCAGGAACCTGGGCGCTCAGCTCAGACAGAAAAGTGGAAAAGGCCTTGACCCCTGACCCTTCCCGGGAAAGTTCCTCACTTGACTTCTGGCCAATTTCCCTGAAACAGAGACAGACTAAATGTCTCCCACAGCGTTTCAGTGTTGCAAACGTAAAGGAATTTAGTAGAAGTCGGACATGCGACTGATTGATGACCCGATGTCGTACTGACCTCATGACGTCTCCAATGATAGCCCTGACCTCATACTCTGTGCTCCACACAGACACCGCCTGGGCGCACACGGGCGACAGCTGCTCGAAGTGCTGCAGCAACTGGATTACCTTCACGCTCGCACCTGCACACAAAGATCACAGCGGGACTTAACCGTGCCATTAGGTGGCATTGTTAGCAGTGGCGGCCGGTGAAAAACATGGGGGGTAGGGCGCACTTTTGGTGCAACTGTAATTTTATATATCCCGCAGGTCTATGGGTAAACATAGCACCTTTTTTTTTGCCAGTAGAGGGCGCCAAACACAACACAGACATAAAACGTTCTGCGGAGGGATATACACACTACCACACATCAGAGACACAGACTTCAATAGAGGCTACATAACAGCTTTTGCTATACGGTTTCAATAACTGTCATGTTATAATAAAGCTTACTTGAACTTGAGAGAGACAGAAATGTAGGAATGGTCACGACTCACAATTAAGAATTGTATATCTGACTATAAAAGTACCTGTATGCAGGCAGACAGAAGCACAGGCCCA
>JAODUH010017052.1:7917-26131 GCA_027564835.1 Typhlichthys subterraneus | reverse complement strand
CCCCCCCCCCCCCCCCCCGCAGGTATATTGTGTACATGCCTGATGCCTGTGTGTGGCTGTGTGTATGCATTGGGGCCTGTGTGTGTGTGTGTTACCTACATACATGCATACATGTTCGTTCATGTGTGTGTGTGTATGTGTGTCAGTGAGTGTGCAAATGTCTACGTTTATATGTTGAGAGCTCATTAACTCCTCATTATACCCACTATTATGCTTCTTAGCAGAGCCTTGAACACAGACAAGACAACAGGCAACACAGACCTTTAGGGGAATCCTCTTCCACCTTTGTCTTCAGTCTGCTGTAGAAGTGGGTGCCATAATGCCCTACAACAGGAAAACATCACTACAGTACATCATGAGAGCAGGATAGGTTAGTAGTGTACTAAAGGTTTTTTGGGTTTAATCCCCATACATACACTGTCAGATTTTGCTGTTAATACATTTACGTGAAAATCTCAACAGTAAAATCATGTTATTAATAAAAACAGTCGATTACTGTTATTTTTCTGTTATTTTTCTCCATTAAATGTTATATAACAGTGTTTTAACATATTATTGAAAACAGTACATTATTTTTTTAATCTGTTATTGTAGTTAGCTATCGGGTTAGCAGGCTTTAGATGGCCTCTATTCTAAAACAATATATTAGTATTTATTGTCGTTAAGACTATGTTGACATATTTATAGTACAGTTGTCTTGGCTTTAAGTCTAAAGGCCGTTGCACATGGTACATTGAACGGATACGCTTTGGATCTGCTCCCATGTTAATCAATGAATCTTTGCACACTACTCGCTGAGTCGAGGCGAAGCCAACGTTTTTTTTCTGCCAGGAGTCTTTGAAGTGCTTTTATACAGAGTGCCAATGCAAAAGTTGAAATGGTTTGTAGAAACAGCTCCGAAAACACTTGCGTTTCAGCTACGACTGGGTGCTGCGTGCAACGGCCTTACGACTGTGAGAGAAAGAGGATGAGAGAGGTGGTTGTGACCTTCACAATAGCCTATGTTGTACACAGAGGCTCTTTAAATCAACAGAACAGGCCAACAGGTCTAAACGGATCACTTACCCTGCCAGCTGTGCTTCAGTCCCCTGCCCTTGTCCTGCCCCCTTCCCGCCATCGATCTCTCCCCTCGGTCGCCTCGTCATGGTGCACTTTGACAAATTAACAGGCGATCACATAGATTAAAGATAGTCAGTCACAGCTTCACAATAGTCTGGCAGACAGAATGGAGCCTACAGAAAGATTACCAATGGCTGTGACAAGGAAAACAAACAACATTTTAACATGTTCATTTCAAATAGTATAATAGTAGTACATAATAGCATCATTTGCACTGTTTCAGATCAAAAACAAGTAATTTGTCCAGTTTCACATTACGGTTAAACAATTTGACCCAAACCCACACCACTATAAACAACACCTCATATGGGAATTTGTTGAGCTAATGTTATAAAAAATATGTAAATTCAAAACACTGAATCGATTATCTCAAGAATGATTTTATAAGCATAATTTCTTACGCCACTCTGTTTCCTACATTAATATATTTATGAAGGAGTCATATTACCATGTAAATGTTGACCATATTATTGAAACTATCAATTCAAAATGCCTAGAAACTAGCACTCATCTAGAAAAATAAAATGTTCAAATTCATTTTTAACCCATTTGTACTGTATAAAAACACAACCCTCTGATAAACCTTTCTGAAATCCTTCCAGCAATATTCCATGCACAATGTTATATAGATAGAGTAATGAAGGGCTTTGCATTCATGAATCATGTCTAGTAGGATTTATTGAGAAGAAATGCATGTTGCTCATAACTGACATGCGCTTTATACTGTGTAGTGTACAAAAATAACCCTCCCTATTTCTGCTGCAGATTTGTTTCTGTGAATATCTAGACTCATTCCAGGTCCGACTATAACTTCCTGTTACATTTTCTGCAATTATTCCCACTGCTTTCTAGGATGAGTCAAATATATAAGTAAATAACATGTGTGAGCTGTTCCCAATAAGTACCCACTTTAAAACCACCACCACCATTATTATAGTTATTAAGATTATTCATGTACTGTACGTCGACTAAGACATATACCTATTCATCCTGACCTTTCCATTTCCATTACAAATTAAAGTGAACTGGCTTTATTCCAGTACAGATTGCATGGGAGTGTCTTCCTATTTTCCAATTAAAATGTGGTTGAAAGTGCATTAACTCATCATCAACACTGCAGAGCTAATACAGACTAAACAGACATATTCATCTTCAGTGCTACAGTGTATGGTCCTTGAACCAGCTTATGTGTGACATTAATAAAGCACATACCTCTCATGTCACTGCCGGCTAATATTCCAATGAGAGAGAAAATTAAATGGTGGCATATAATTACACACTTGATCTGTGCAATAAATTAACACATTACAATATGTTTGATTTAGCCTAATCTTTAACTATAGTATAGGATAAGGTTGTATTAATTATGAACTGCTTTAATGTTTTGGGCACACCATTCAAATGAAGCTTTGGTCTGGAGATGGGAGCAGCTAGGCCAGGAGGTGGCTGAAGCAGACTCACCAGCCCAGAGCTTCATATTTCATTCATTAACGTTAAGAACAAGTTGACACCAAACATCAAATACTCCAGATTCAGAATATCCTCCACTTCACCTCTGCAAGTTGTAACTTTTCATGCACCGCCTCTGAAGTTTGAAGTGCTGACACCTGCAGTAGGTGGATGTGTTCCTTTCCCCTTATCAGGTACACACAGGCAGCCTCCACACTGCCGTTCAGACCATCTCGGCTCCTTTTAACATGGCTTCACACCCCCGTTCCCCAAAGACGGTCTGACTGGGGCATTTTTAAAAGTCACACAGGAATTGACATCCAATTGGGCCTAATCTGTTGGTGATTAGAGAACCCTATCTCATTCATTAGTATGAGAGGGAAGCAAACATTCTGCCCACTAGGCTCCTGCTCTCAATACATTCCAGAGTTTCTTCACCAGCAGAGGTTGAAGTGCTGGGGACCTCTGAGATCTGCAGGGGGAGGGGTAGAGAGGAATGTATGCCAATCAGCACTCAGATGTGGAAGGAGTGAGAGTTTCAAACCAAAACGATATTTTCTAATGCCGGTTTCCATCACAAGGGGGATTACAGACATTAAACATCAGACGTAGCTGGTTTGCTGCCAAAGTGTGTGGTAGAGTTCACAGGAATACAGGCAGAATATGAATTCTCATATATTATTTTGAGCACGGGCATCAAAATGATACATTTGTGAATATTGATTGAAGTATGTCACTCTGTTAGGTCTTGTTTATAATTGCTGTATCTCACCTTCTGTTCCCTGACTTCTAACCACCTATATATTTAACACAATACTGTAGCCTACTGTATCTGTGAATATAACCAGCCATGATAAAATAATAATATGCTACAGAGTGGAGCCTATAAGAACTTCATCGATTTTCCACAGATTGTATGATGCAGGTTTAATTTAAACACTGGCATGCTTTGTGTAATGCATTATTCAGTGTGGCTTCTGTGATTCATAAACACATATAGCCTCCTGAATTGTTACAGCTTTGATGGTGGAGCTGTTGACGTGTTTAGTGCTGATCCACAGATGCACACATGGTACTACACTGCCATCACCTGGTTGACACGTGTACTTCAGGAAACGTCCGAAAATAAAAATTAGGCAATTTTACATTGTGTATGTATGAGCTATTTATATTTGATTTGTTAAGATATAAAACAAAAACTAATTCAGAAAATTGAAAGACGATTTTTGTGGTTTGCAAAGAGATTTAATTGTATGCTAACTGTGTATGGCAAAGGACATGTAGAAATATGAACAAATCGAAATGAGCAGAATAGACTCAGGAACTCAGTCAAATTTGTTTGCAATTCCATTTAAAATTAATGTGGCTTGACATTGGTGGAGACTAATTAAAAAAGTAAAGTGTCCCAGATCGTTTGTCGAACAATTGTATATTGAATTAAATCGAAATGGTGTGAATATGATCAGGTATAAAAATGTATAACAGTTGAATTGTAGTTTTAAGTTAACAAAAAATGACTATAAGACAAGTAGCAATATGCATAGAATTATTACCCAAGACACAGCGTACCATGGTATAATGACCGAGACACAGCGTACCATGGTATAATGACCAAGACACAGCGTACCATGGTATAATGACCGAGACAGAAGCAGAGGTAAAGAGACACACCCAGTTAGTTGTTCTAGAGAAATACCAACAAAAATCCTACCCCATATAATAAATAGGCATGTTTTATACAGGGGAGAATTGGGGGCTGCCACTGTCTTAAGTTCTATTGGCTAGCCTAACAGTGAGGATGAGGGAAAGTCTCATATCTTGAGGTGAGTGAGGAAGATACAGGCCCCCTGCACTGTGTTCCCCACTGGATCTTGGTCATCTGTCAGATTGACAGACCTGATAGGTAATATTGTGTTGGGTGCTTGTGTTTTTAAGAAGTTACAACAAAGGCTTGTTTGCAAGTGGCTGGATGCAAATAGGAGGAAACACTTTAAATGTATATTGGAGGGCGGGAGGGCTTGCTGTAAGATCTAAAGGTTTGTCTGGTCTGAATGAATTAGCTGCCCCCGTCTTCTGGGGGATGAGAATACAGATGAATGTATTTCAGGTGATCTAATTATAATAATATGTGATAGGTGATATAACTAATAATACATTATTAGTAGATATAAGGGCTTATCTTTAATAATAACTATTAAATAAAGGTCATAAGGTCCAGCCAGCCATTCGAAACCGCCAATACATTCATGGATCATTTTTTAGGTTATTTGGTATTCACACTTGTGTTATATATACCCGTCAAACAAAGTGGATATTTTAGTTGATAAGTCATACACCCATCGCATTAACAGTTACACTACGCAACACTGAAAAATCATACTTTAACAACCGAGAAGCGTTGTGTGTGTTCTGTTACCGTGTAAGTGCGGAATCCTTAAGGCTTACACGCATAGGGCAGATATCCAATGGTTAGTGAGAAGGGGCGTTGCCGTTTTTGCGAGGCAGCTGATCGAGTGATAATAAACAGTCTAGGCTACAACGTGAATGCACTCTATTCTCACGAAACGCAGGCACTATAACGGTAAGTGAATTGATAACGGATTACAGTTTAATTCTAATTCTAGTTGGCGATGTAAACAGAAATAAAAAATGTTTGCATACGCGATGCAGGCAACACGATGCAGACTTTTACTGTATCCTTCGCCATCGGGTTTGCGCAAAACAATAATTTGATTAAATACTATGATGTTATTATTATAGTATATATTGGTTTGTTTGTTTTTATTTAATTCAACGTGTAATGTTGTAGGCGACAATACAATAGCAAAACGGTTTAGCGATTTGTATGGTGTGCTGTAGGCCTACAGCTACCACAGTGATCGCAGCTGCCGTATTTGCACACAATACATAAATCCTACTGGGAACGTGCTATGCGGTAAGTGCTCAAATCCAATGCTCGTTTCGTTTATATCGTTGTTTATTTTATATTACGCAATTTTATTCTAATGCTTCATTTGGAGACAATGGCAATCTTCTTAATCTAGAAAACATATGGCATGGGTTAATTTGGAATAAGCAAACGTGCGTTGGCATGTCTCTGAGTGTTCAGATGCGCGTTTGCTGTTTGTTCACAGACAGCTTTAGCTATGGGCAAGCCCCACTCTCGTTTGGCAGGCCAGAAACACGAGAGCCAGGGTGCTCTCACGACTGATGTGGAGTACACAGACACCCTGAACGAGGAGGACGGGAAGAATGGCGATGTGTCACAGTTTCCATATGTGGAATTCACTGGTAGGGACAGTGTCACGTGTCCCACATGCCAGGGGACTGGCAGAATCCCACGAGGTAAACAAAACAGGTTATTGTTAAGTGCATTTCCCGATGTCCAATAGACAATAGACATAACTATGTTGAGGATGTCTTCTGTGAGATACGTCTCAGTGTAGGCTACAATTGTGACATTTGTGTTCTTTCTGTGTTTTGTCTTCAACAGGTCAAGAGAACCAACTGGTGGCTTTGATCCCCTACAGTGACCAGAGGCTGAGACCCAGCAGAACGTAAGAGTGTGTTAAATGCCTCTGTTAACAGGATGAACTGCGTTGCCCCTCTGTCTCCAGTTCACAGCATTAAACATGGGAAACTACAGGCAAATTCTATGCCTCACTTCTCTTTTACTGACCCTGCAGAAAATTGTATGTCACAATCTCCGTGGTCCTCTGTCTACTGCTATCTGTTCTGGCTGTTTTCTTCCTATTCCCTCGTTCCATTGATGTCTCCTACGTGGGGGTAAAGTCTGCCTTTGTCTCCTATGACAAGGGTCAACGAATTGTCTACCTCAACATCACAGTAAGTCTACTGGCCCCCTCTATGCTACACTATTGCTATTGTGTTTTTGCATCACAGAACCCAGATGTGGTGGGGTTCCTCTCTTGTGTAAAAAGTGAAAGTTTGATTGAAACCATGAGTGTCCAAGTGCACTTGTCACACTGTTAAGTTTCCTAACAAGCTAGAAAGGAAATGGAACTATTACAAGATCGAGGAATATACCTGATGATGTTCTGTTTTGCTGGGAAATGACCTCAAATCTGAAGCACAAGTCATAGCACAAGTCCTATTGTAGATTTATTTTTAAATGGTTTGCAACCATCTGTGACACAAATCAAATTATTCTATAGCAATAGCCAATATAATGACAACATTGTATTATTTTGCATTTGCCTCCCTAAAAATCACATATTCTATTGACAAAAATAGCTGTTCATTATTGGAAGGGTTGATTTGACTCCAGTGCTTTACTGTGTAATACCTTTTCTCTTGTTTTTCCAGAACACGTTGGGAATAAAAAATAACAACTATTATGCAATATCAGTGACCAACATCACTGCCCAAGTGCAGTTCGCCAAGACTGTAATAGGCAAGAGCAAAATTAATAATACCACAGTCATCATTCCACTTGATGAACGGCAGGTAAGTCTTTGCCTTTTGGGATGCATGCTTTTAATATAATATTAATTCATTATTTAATTAATATGGCAAACATAAAGGCTGAAGCAGTTACTATTCACTGCTGAAACAACTTAAATTGTTTATTGTCACACTGACGATCACAACAATTACATTTCCATTTGCTGGTATAAACTCTGTCACCATAATGCTAATTCTGGTATTGACAATGAAACAAGCCTTTATTTAATGTATAATTATTATTGTACTATAAGCGTAAATGTTGAATGCTGGTATCCATATTATGGCTTCACTGATAGTTTTTTTGTGTGTATATGTTTATTCAGATTGATTACACTGTGCCCACAACAATTGCAGATGAGATGAGCTATATGTTGTAAGTATTACAAAGAAGAAATTATTTTTCTACATATTTAATGTTCAATGCAATACATCTAATGCATCCTATGTTCTGTCCCACAGTGATTACTGCACTCTGCAGTCCATCAAAGTGCACAACATTGTTGTCATGATGCAGTAAGTATGGAATAATTTACTAGTATTTACTGGTCCCAGTTCCCTTCCTATGATGTCTAGGTATTATAGTAACTGTCCATTACCCTTGATTTATTCAAGACAGTCTACTGTGCTTGAATGCTGGTTCAGATGTATCCAGCATAAACACACAGTTACAGATATTCAGTTAAGGTTGTCTGTTGGCCACAGCAGCAGTAGAGAGCTTGAAGGGTTTAGCTTCCTTGCTCAAGGGTTCACTAGCAGTAATTGTTGAGGGGGATCATACTATTTTCCAATAACATGAAAAGCTTGATTCCAGTTCTTTTGACACGGAAGTGCTAATTGTTTTTCAGGGTAACTGTGACGACATCATACTTTGGCCATGCGGAGCAGGTTTCCCAGGAAATGTACCAGTATGTGGACTGTGGTGGGAACACCACCTTGCTGCATGGACATGTCAAGGTGTACGAATAGCATTAAAAGAAATTCAGTCTTCAGACTGGTATATGAAATATTGTTAATTTATTATTTATTGTCTCATTACTAGAATAACGTGTTAGGGGGAAATCCTTTTTGTCATTTTAAAGTGGACTCACAATTTAAAAAAAATATTTTAGTAAAAAAATGTACCGTAAAACAACAAATTACTTATTGTTACCTGTCAATAAGCTTTTATAGCAAGCTTTTGTTTCTCATATGATGCCAACAGTTTGTTGTTAAGTACTGAAATACACATACATTTTAAGAAAAGCTGGCTTTCAACCAAACCACTCAATTTCATTAACCACTTGTACTTTTCAATTCTATTTTGAATAATCTTCAATCGGCTTAAATGAAACTATATGTATCTATAATGTCAAATGTCCAGGTAATAATATATATATATATTTTTTTTTTTAATTTGGCCTATTTCCTTAGCAATTTTATTTTTTGGACTTCTGAGCAACCACATCTTGGGCATTGTACACCTAGACTAGGTGATATGAATGATAACGGGACTACTGTGACATTTTGTATTTCTTTAACAGAGGTAAAGAACTACAAATATGTTGTATGTTGACATTTTATTTGTTTAGGCATGCCAACTTTATAAAAGAGATTTTTCTGGATTTTATGGAAAAAATAAGTAAAATAGTTTGTCTCCTTGTTTTCATGTTATCAATCATGATCTATTTAACTTTTCTTAAATGTTTGATTACAAACACTAACCTTATCTACTTTATTTCAGTGAGCTATGGTAATTTTGTTTTTGTTTTTTCTTGCACAATAATGTTGTGATTTACTTTAATTTTTATGCTTCTATACTTTGATCCAGTTGATTTGCAAGATTCTGTTTCGAAAATGTTTACTGATGGATAATTATATGCACTCACATTCTTGTGATATTTAAGTTTTTGCTAAATAATAAAAATGTCTAATATACTTTTATTTGACAGTATAATTTTTCAGGTTTGTATAAACATGTATTTGTATAACTTCACAATAAATCCATCATGACAACATAAAACAGGTAAAATTACTATTTTTGAAAGCCTATAAGCTAAATGGCTCATCAAAGCAAAAAAAAAAGTAAATATCAAGGGGGTTTGTGTTTGTCCGTCTTATTACTGATGTTGCTTGCTGATGTATTATCGTAAAGCATAATTTCATGCGATGGAGTACTCTCTGCAGTCACACGGTGGTGCTAAGAATCACAGTTTAGGCTTATCTCCACACTGTCAAAAGTGAGCTGTGATTAAACCATTATATTTATTGCAATAATATTCCTAATTTATTGTGTTTGATTATCTGCAGTCCAACCTGTATGCACTCCTGAATCCAACAATGCAAACAGACAAACCCCTGAGGTGGCTTGTGGGATGGGGGTCTTTTTTATTTTTTTATCTTTTACCACTTTTACTGATTGTGAAACTTATAAGGGAAGTCAGTACTTGGCTGAGGTGCTCAGCTAGACACGGGAAACATGAGAATCAGCTCTAGCAGTATGTTAGGCTACATCTGTTTTACTCTTTAAGGCACTCCTCTCAGTGATGTAGGTCAGGGATTTGTAGAAAATATGATACACTACCATGTTGGTTTTGTGTTTTGTGTGTACATTTATGAATCATAGTTTAGACGTATAACAAAGGTGAATGTTTTATTAGGCAATGTTATTTTCCCATTGTATTTTTTTTGTTAGGCTGTTAGTTTAGGCTATTGTTAGATATTGATAGACTAACTAAACTGCTTCCCATGGCACCCCCATTACAAGCGGTATTCAAAAAAGTGTGCTGAATCTATTGGTGTCTTCCATTGCGGTTGTGTCATCATGTATGGTCCACATATTTCTGTAAAATGAGAAGCACAGCCTGGGAAATGGTAATTTGCTGAGCTGTCTGCCAATGTGTGCATTTAACATCATGCTGTTATTTGAACCATGTTTGTTTGTCTATTCAGGTGTGGTCTTTGTTTCAATGCACATTCACGGGCATTACTGGTAGGCTTCAAATATGCAAAGGAGTCATCAATCAGACATATAACATGTGTCAACAGTGCTAATCTGTCTGATGCCTCATTTGCAGTGTCAACTTTGTGGGAATAATTGATAAACACGCAATGTAATAATAATGTATAGATAGCAGTCCTCTACATTACTGCTATCTGATTACCAGTATACGCTAATAATATAAAAGTTGGGGCTTCCTTGCTGTTTCAAACACCCAACCCCTATCCCTCTCAGGCCAACCCCCAAACCAGGCGCCCTACTCCCTCCAGCTCCCACCGCACCTCCTGTCTGCACTCGCATATTTTCTCCCGTCCAGAAAACAAAGACGACGTGGAGATTGGCTCCTCGCCTTTTAAAAAAGGACGTCTGACCTTGGCTGCAGCGGAGTGATGGGACTCCCGCGCGTCCACTCGACGCAGCTCACACTGCTGGCCTTGTCGGTCGCGCTCGTGGCTTTATGCTCCGCCGCGCGCTCGGACGCGCCTCGAGGCGTCGCGCTCCCGTTCGTGTTCGACACGGCCGCGAGATGCGACCCGCCGTGCAGACACGCGGGAATCTGCGTCCGCAACAACACGTGCTTCTGCTCCCAGGGCTACGAAGGAGAGACCTGCCAGTATGGTGATGCTACAACTTTTACGTCTGCCTTACAGTAATGTAATAACTTAGCATTGCATTGCTCGACTAATCTGGGAAACTCCCCAAATGCTATAGAGAACTAGGCTAGTGAAAAAAATTATCTTGCATGGTTTCCAGATTTAGCAATTTGTTTATCGGGCGTGGCTGCAACTTGTATTATTTTAGGTGGGAGGCTCACAGGATTCTAGATTAGGAATCATATACAATCTCCTTAATTGTGTCAATGTTATTCTGTTGAATATAGCCAACTGTTTACCTAAATGTAAGAACGGCGGCGAGTGCCTGCGTCCTGGCAAATGCAGATGTCCTCCTGGTTTTGGAGGGAAATTTTGCCACAAAGGTAGGCTGAAGGGGAAATTATATAATAATATAACATATATCATCAATAATATAAAACATTGTGTGTTGTGTATGTGTGAATTCCTTGCAGTGACATGTGATGGTGGATGTTGGAATGGAGGGCAATGTATTGCTGTTAATTGGGTGGCCAAATGCATATGCCCTTCCAGCTGGACTGGCTCCAAATGCCAAGAAGGTTTGTTCAGTGTCACTTAAGGGCAGGGTCAGTCATTCTTGCCAACCTTGAGCTCAAATCAAAACAGCAGGCTGTTTTTGCTTTTTACGTAGCCAGAGTTGTGTAAAAGAATCAGATTTGTTTTTTCAACATGCACAGAGTACAATAAGATAGCGAAATGTGGAGTTATTTGTTTAATTTGACAAAAAGTGTATTAGCTTACATTTGGCTTGCAATGGCTGACTTATTATACCTTTCATGAGTCCTATCTGTAATAGATGTGCATGTGCAACAATATACTCTGTCATAAATTCTCCCAGAACTCATATAGGAATAGGATTTCCATAATCAATGCAAATAATTGAGGATTTATGCTTCCTGACATGTTGAGAATGTGTTGCGCTGCTTTGCCCCTCAGCTATCTGTCCCCAAGGGTGCAGGAACGGGGGCAGCTGTGTAGCTCCAGGAATCTGCAGCTGTCCAGAAGGATGGCTTGGAGGAGCTTGCCATACTGGTGAGTTCACACAGGCTGTCCGTGAGTGGGTATGTCACAGAATGTATTTTGAAGGCTCCTATAGAAAACTGATTACGGGGGAACCTGTCTTTTATAATTTCCATTAAGTTCTAACTTAGTTTGTAAAGAACTCATACAGCACATTGTGGTACTGTATAATACATCCTGCATAATTAAATCTCTCCACATGCTTATTTCATTAACAGGTTAGCATTCCACATCCACATAAGAAGCCTATTACCGAAATAACTGGATATACTGTAGTATGTTTGGCAGCAGTCCACCCAAGTAGAGCTCATACTGTACTGTACATCTGCCACATATTGTGAACTGTACCTTAAAACAAGCACTTCTCCAGATGTGACAAAACCAGACAGATCATTTTATGAACTCCCTTTCTCAGCATCATGGTGGATAAATAGGTTTTACATGACGTTTGAATACAGTATGTATGTATGTCCCACTTATTTTTCTATAGCTGTTTGCAGCCGGCCTTGCCTCAATGGAGGGAAGTGTATTTCCCCAGAGAAGTGTCGCTGTCAGTCACAATTTGCTGAACCCCAGTGTGAGGAGAGGAAGAAGTCTCATTAGTTTGTCTTAGACCGGGTCAAAGGTCAAAGCCCGATTAGTAGTTTTGGGGTTGTTGTTTTTTAACTTGTTATCCTATACAATGTACTTAATAAATTCATAACATCTAATTTTGTCTCATTCAATCTACACCAGAATGTGTAGGAAGGGGGTAGGGGGGCAATCTATTTGAAATATATACATTATATATCTGAAATATATTTTTTAATTTGTCACATACTGTGTATTGGACAATAACACAACACAATTTGATCTTGATTGTCTTAATCTTAATCAATATTCAGTCGTTAATACTACATACAAAGACAAGTACAATTTTTTTAACTCATCCAATTATAATATTCACGTTAAAATCACATTTGTTTGCACTATTGAACACATTTTTGTTTGGTTTTGGAATTGCCCTTTTTTTGGAACCCCAGAGATCACATGATCATCCCTCTCATTCAGCGCTCCTAGGCTGAAACTATCTCTCTCGCCGCACACAGCTGTTTCACACATAAAACACTGAACTGGGTAGTACATACAGGGTTGTGGAAGCGATACAGTAATGACAGTGAGGAATGTTCCGTTAAAATATAAATTTAGTGAGTAAAAAAGAAACCGTGCAGGCTGGCTTTGGTAAAAGTAAGATAAAGCTAAATGTATTATGAGATAACATATTTACGAGGAATGAGAACCAGAGTAAGTGACATTTCTCCAACTTTACAGGAAAAAATGTTAAATTCACATGTACATTTCTGGTACCAACATTTCATCCAGTTCATCTAAATGCATGGGCCCATTTGATGACAGAAAGAATGAAAGAAATAATCTTGTGATAAAATAACAAGAACTAGGCAGGCGTAGTTCAGCCGGACCGAGCAGCCTGTCAAGTTGTAGTCGTTTTGACGTCCACTGCCCTTTTTTGGGGAAAACAACTGGTGTACAAATGACTGGCAGCTACCATTCATAAAAGTGTGTGTAAACTAAATAACCCACACAGGTTATTCTTGCTATTGAAAGGGGAGGGAAAATATGTAAATTAAAACTGTACTGTATTGCAACCTGAAAATGCAGCCTCCTGTATTGCAGCTACTTAACCGATCAGATAGCTGAAATTTTAGTCTTCTTCTCGGGAGTTTCACGCTATTGGTGCGTTACCGCCACCTACTGTGTAGAATGGCGCGCTACTCAACCGATTTTTAACAAGGTCGGTCAGTCAGTCAGTCAGGCAGTCACTCAGGGACTCAGCAAGCGACATCCGCTCATGTTGGCCCGCCCCGCTACACGCACTATACACACGTACCAAATATACATTTCTCAATGCCAAAAGGGCGCAAGTGTAGTTACGGCCTATTGGCACCAACTGGCTTAGTATGTTCGGTATTTAAGTCTTGGTTTTGAATGAATAACTCCAAATTGATAAAGAATTCACTTGTGCCCTCTTGGCAGTAGAAACAATAGAAAGAGCTTTAATTTTAAATATACATCTCCGTTTCACCAAAAATGTCACTTACGTTTCTCTGGTTCTCACCTATCAAGATACAAATATGCAAAATAAAAGTTAGTGTAGTAGTGTAGGGTTGTTAAAGTTGTCATACGAGAACAATACTTTGTCTTTTTGACAATTGTCTTACAACCAGATACTTGTTACCATGAGGTAGTGAGGAACATAGACAAAAGAGGGACAAAATGACAAGTGCAATATATCAAGTCCCCCGTGTTATAACTATGAACACACACACACGCAGACAGGCCTACACCTCGTCTTGTTTTTTCTACACTTTGTATCTCAGTCAGTCCATTCCATTTCCATCAGGCGTGTGTTGCCTGTAAACACAGAGCGCAATAAACAACTGCTGTCAGAATATTGTCAATAAAATCATCCAGTATACTAAGTTTATTTCAATTGATTCAAGCAACTTAAACATAACATAAAACATACAAATTGTAGTCTTTAAATAAATAGTACTATGAGGAATAATTTGTAAGCAGTAAGAACCCGGCAACAAATGTGCTTGTATTATTGTAAATAGCTGTCAGTTATTCGACCTAGTGGTTCAGTTGGAGCATCAGCTGTTTGGAAATATGTAGCCTACAGCGTTTGTGTGGAGAGAGAGAGAGAGAGAGAGAGAGAGAGAGAGAGAGAGAGAGAGAGAGAGAGATAGACAGACAGTACAGGTAATATAGCTACATTTTTGTTCTGTATATACAGTAAATTGATTCTTCAGATGGTCAGCAAATATGGCATTTGGAATCAATCAAATAATTTTCTTTTGCCAGACACTATGAGAGGCCAAAAGACTGGCACCCTCCTTATCATGAACCAGTGTTCTATACCTATTCATAGTACTCCCACATCATATATTTCAGACTAGATGTTAAATTCCTTCATTCAAGTATGTAACATTTAGTGACGTACTGTATGTGTTATGAAGAGAGATGTGCTGACCTTTATTCCACAGGTGAGGCCCTTGAAGCCTTTCAGACAGTGGCAGTAGTCAGGCAGGACACACCTCCCTCCATTTAGACAGCGCTGTTTACAGATAGCTGACCATGGAATCCACATTGGGAGGATATGCTTATTGTCCAGAGGGTTACGGCCAGTATTGAATCAACGTGTAGCTGTGGTGTGGGGCGTGGCTTAAAACTCACGTGATTGACACTGATGGCCCTCCCAACCGATTGGACAGTGGCAGGTGTCGGGTCCCACGCATTCACCCCCATTCCCACACCTCTGCAGACACACAGCTGCAAAGAGAGAAGCATGTGTTAAAACACACACACCCTAACTGAGATCAGATGCCATAAAGACACTTCTAGTATAGTAGTAATGGTCTACATGTTGATAATACTCACGCGTGTCACACCTGCTGCCTCTCCACCCTGACGCACAGGAACAAGCGTTAGGACCCACACACTTGCCTTTGTTCATACACATGGGCTCACACACACCTGGAACACACAAGGAGGTCATTTAGCAGACGGTTTTATCCTAAAGTACTGTAGGTAGAGATTAGCTATACTGCTCAAGCATGTCTACAAGAAGGCCAGGAATGCTGGTTCAAACCAAGTCAACTACCCTAAACCTAAATACTAGCATTACCAATCATAGGAAATATGTGAGAACAGATAAACGAATGGCAATAACAAAAATATGGACACAATTTTAACAATATGCATTTCAGGCTTTGAGTTTTGGAAATATTTCAAACCCTGACAAAATCAACTGCTTTAGTTTAGAATGTTGAAATATGTATTGTACAGAACAATAAATAAAAACTTAAAAGTTAAGTCATGAAATATCACTTCCATGACTATTATGACTGTAGCAATGCTGTTAAATCATCCAATTCTAGCCCTAGAATCTACTGTTGGTCTCTGTAACGCTGTGCTGCTGCTGGCAGCATTGCATTTACACTAGGCTGATCAAATACTGTGCCATACAAGGTGTTTCATTACTTACTATTTTGGCATCTTCTTCCCGTGAAGCCTTCAGGGCAGGAACACACGTTATTTCGCATACACTGACCACCGTTCTTACAAGGGGGGCGGCAAACAGCTGGAACACAGTGCATGTTGTTCTGACTACACATATAAACATGCACAACAGAGAACAATCACGGATAACACGGATGGAAAATATTTTAGTTTATCAGGTCAAGAAGTAGATTATTGGCGCCTTCATAAAATATTGTCAGTTTCTTGACAACAATGATGTTTATTTGCCCAAATCATCTCCTCGTGATGCTGGCCAACTCAGGTAAAATTGCCTACATCCTCAGTTGAACAGATGCTGTGATTCTACCCCTGTAGTATAATGGCTTATGTTCATATTTGGTAACATTTTTTGTGTTTTCTGAATAACATAAATGACTTAGGCCATTATTTTAGGAAGGTGACGTTATGGATATTATTAAGGCCACGTTCAGACATAACTTATTTTTTGGATTAGAAGCGCTGGCCTGGGCATTTTCCCCCTTTTTTTTTCATGTAGAAAAAGAAAAAGCAGCTGAAACGGTTGTTGCGGTTGTTATGGGAAACAGCAGGTCTCATTACACTGCTTGTGATTGGTTAACTGTCAAAAAAAGCATCTGATTTAGGACTAAGAGAAGTTGAACATATTTCAACTGAAATAGAAGTCCAGAGCTGGTGAAAAGTGCCTGTGGCAGAGTTTACATTAAGTAAGTGTTTTACATTTAAAACACGGTCCGCTCCACAGGGTTATAATGTAAAAAAGAGGCAGACAGCTTCCAAAAAGAAGTTACGTCTAAACGTGGCCTAAGTGCTGAAAGAAATGAACCTGTTGTTTTATTATGATCTCAGTACTGTATAGTATTATTGCAGTACAGCTGTTTGCATCTCTGGCCATAGCAGTCAGGGCTTGTTCCTCACACCTCTTACCATTCTGACACTGAGAACCATAGAAGCCGCCAGGACAAGCACAGATGTTGGGTTTGATGCAGGTCCCTCCATTCAGACAGAAAGGCCTACACACAGCTGTGGGGCCCGACAACCACATTCAGTCAGTATATGACATTTAAAAGGAGGCAGTAAGATCAACTTTATAGTGGTTATCTTAGCAGGCAAGAACTACATTGATATAACATAACACTGCGGTGTGTTCATTGAAAACGTGAAGTACAGAATGTGTATAAAGTATTTGCAAATCATACGCTTTTCCACCAACTCAACCTGTTTACCTGAGTTACATGTGGGTCCATACCAGCCTGGCTTGCATTGGCAGACGTCAGGAGAAAGGCATTCTCCTCCATTCTCACAGTGCTTATTACACACCACTATGAGAGGAAACACATCAACGTTAGTCACTCTCTCAATCAAATCAGGATTTATAGCTTTGTGTGTTCGTTTTAAGTCTACGTATGTTGAGGGTGGAAGGAGCGTTCGGTGCATTGTCAGATGACATGAAAGTGTAAATATTGAAGACTACAGTATTTATATTACTTTATTAAATTACTTTATTTTCTTTACACACAACATTGACTTTGCCATAGTTTGTTGAAGTTTAGTTTTTGTTTGTATTGGCCGACACTTTCTAAAAGGACACATTAGGATAACCAAGCAATATCTCACTGATTTCACATCTGGGCCCAACGTAGCCGTAGGGGCAGCTACAGAGGTTTCTGCCCACACAGGTTCCTCCATGGTGACAGGGTGGCTCACAGCTAGCTTCCTCACAGGTGGGCCCGCTGGAGCCCGCCGGGCAGACACACACATTGGGTTTCACACACTTCCCTTGGTTTTTGCAGTCAGGCCGGCACACTGCTGCAAACGGAATGTGGACGCCATTGCAAATGAAAACAGATTTGACCAGTGAACATTCTCTACTGAATTACACATTCTGTTAAATCTGTTAAATCTGTGTGGACCTTTCAAATCTGTTTACTTTAGCCCCGTCTCACACCGGCACAAAACTGGTGTCCATCTCACCTATATGGCAGTTATATCCTGTGTAGCCTTCAATACAGGCGCATGTGTTTGGAAGAGTGCATTCCATATTTGTCCCACACTGATACCTACATACAGCTGAAACAAACATCAAATATAACATAACATAATGCTACATTGACCCAATGTAGCTGAAACAAAGCAGACATTACATAAACACTAGAATGATACATACGCCTGCATTATAACAGATGCAGTGCTGTGTGTAAGCCGTATATACATTATTCTGTCCAGTATTGGACAGTTAAGGTGTAAACTACACATTAACAAAGGGTTAAGGGAAACCCTACCTTTACATGTAATCCCATCCCCAGTGTATGCAGGAGGACAGTTGCCACACTTGAAAGACCCGGTTACACTGGGCTCACAAGGCACGCCGGAGAAGCAGGGAGAGTCAGAGCAGGTCACCGGGGGAGATGGTGACCCCTGTCTGACATCAGTGATGAGGTCAAGGGTCAACCCTTCCCCATGGGAATGTATGCTTTGGACCGTGGGGTCA